>VZTD01000305.1:2061953-2133958 GCA_013397725.1 Rhagologus leucostigma
AAGCTCAGTTTAAAGGCACAGAAAAGGCACAATATTACTTTTTGGGCATAGAGCATGATAGGGGATACACATGATAGAGTCACCCCAAGACAACTATTGAATCTAGAATTTGGAAGAACGTGGGTTTGAACATGTGCAAGTGCACTTTTTGTATTTCTTTTGATACATGTAGCCAAGATTCTTTTACCTCTTGGTTTAACCTCCACATACTGCCACAGGTCTCCCATGGAATTTTTTGTACCTTTATTACTTAGGAAAAAAAACACATCAAAATGTGAATGTGTCAGAGTTCTAATGGTGAATATGGGGACCTGTGTTGGCAGTGTCATAGTCTTTGTGAAAATGCTTGCCAAAAAACTGTGAGAGTATTGCCACATCACATCTCTTAGTCAACACAGATTCCCTTTAAGTACCTTGGTTATTATTTCTTCAGGGAGATGGTTTGGTTGTGTATAGGTTTAGGAGCTCACACAGCAGATTTTCCTCTGTTTTTACTCATGGGATTTTCAAACACTCCACAGTTTTCTGGAGATAAACTAGACAGATATATGTAAGATAATTTGATTATTTGCTAAGACAAGGTTAATTTGATTATTACGACTTTGAGGCTTTGAGATCCAGCTCTGTCATCATTTATCTTGCAACCTGATGTTTTTTCCTAAGAATTTCAAAGATAGAACCAGTCCAGGGTTAGCTGTAAGTTTGACTGCCCACAGTGGTTATTCCGAGGTATGTCACTTAGGCATCTGACCACCAGCAATCTCCTTTATCCCTGTGGCCTTCACCCCTTGCTGNAAGGTATGTCACTTAGGCATCTGTGACAATGCCTAATTGCTTCACCAGCAATCTCCTTTACCCCTGTGGCCTTCACCCCTTGCTGTGAAGACGGGTTTATGAATTAAGCACCTTGCCATGATCAGCTTAACAACTCAGAATTTAAGTTACTGTTTGCAGTTGCTGTTGTGTCTCAGGGCACATACAGAGTTAATGGCAGCCTTCATAAAACACATCAGTGTTTTTCTTGTAGACAAAATAATTACAAGGAAAAAAATAGTGGAGCTAAGAAATAGATAATTAAACAAACATCTTTAAACAAGACATGATACATACCACGTAATAGCTGTGAAACAATTGAGACTTTGTCTGGTGAAAACACGTTCCTGCTTTGTCTTCAGATACATGTCCTGCTGTGAGCTCATGGCTAATTGTTTAAAACATTTCCCTCTAGCCTCTACCTTTATTTTTTTTTTATTCCTTCTAAATTCATGACTAATAACAGCTACTGCTTCACACTGCTACATGCAGTCAAGTCTGAACAAGTAGCAGACTAAACCATTCCTTGTAGCCCTTGTCCTTAAAGTCCTTGTCCTATAGCAGAGGACATAGAGAAGTTTCATCTTTAGCTGAATATGTGGGAAACAGGACCAAATTTTTTCTGATGTAATTGCACCTGAGCTTTGTAATAGAGATAATGAAAGGAACATACATTTGTTATTGACTGAGGAGGGAAAGCTAAATGCTCTGCCATCTGGGGATTTTATCGAGCAGCACTTTGAAATATTCTAAAATGAAAGTGAGCAGCCTGATCCATGTGTTGACAAAGGAGAGAATGATTTGAATTAAATTTGCTACTCTGGGTTCTAAGACAGTGTTGGTCATCATCACCCTGGAGATAAGAGAGGTGTAATTGCTTTGCTGCAATTACAGGTGGAGTTCATATAGGAATACTTCCTAAAAAGGCAAAAAAAGAAGTATCCACCAACAGCCAACTAAAGCAAGCCAAATTATCTGCCCATAGAAATAGATACAACCCCACTGACATTAGAGGATTTTTATCCACTTACAATAGCAAAGACCTGCCTTCTTGCGGAGGTTTATTGTTGTACACATTCTGCCCCAGGGTCGTTCTGTAATTACTATAGAAAATAGTGTACTTACTTGATAACTTCTTCGAGCAGAAAAGCAATTAGCCTGCCAAGTGACTTGATGTTCCTAAGAAGGTACTGGAGTTTTGGAGGCTGGAGGTTTTAGCAGAAATAAATAGAAGTGAAAGAGGAAAAATGTCTGGCTGGCAGAGTACAGAGAGGTCTGACTAGGGAGATAGAGATGGCCATTTTAGAAATTACAGTTCCCAACAAAAACTCAAGCTTTGAGCAATACCAAACCCAGAAAAATACTACTTTGCTGCCAGCTAATGGTACAGGGTCCATGCAATAGTTAGAAGCACAACCGGACTTTCTACCTGAACAATTTGCTTAGGCTATTGCAGGCTGGTGAGCAGCAGCCACATTCTACAAGATCAGTTGTCACATCTTTCTGATCTAAAATATTATTGATACAAAAAAGGAAAGAGGTCCTTCTGTACAGAAGTGTTAATACCATATGAATATCATTGCTAATACGTAAAATGCAGCTTGACGAGTGCTTCAGCCCAAGTTTACTGGATTAGGATGGTGCTGCTGAAATCTCAGTTTATTGGGCACAAACACAGAGATGGAAATGTTAGTGGATATCTCAGATTGTTGCAGTATTGTTATCACAATAGCACAAAGTGTTATTATTTTGTTATGGAAATCAAGACAATTTCTCTCAAACAGAAAATAGATGCAACATATGATGGACTGTGCAATGTCTGAAAAAACTGCTCAGGCGGTTGGGAATTGAAGAATAAATTAAAGTGCAGCAACCCTTAAGAATAATAACCATTTTTTGACTCTATTAGAGGGGAAAATGATTTTGCAAAGTGTGATTTACCTGGTTCCATAGACCAGGCTGTATTGCAAACCTCTGTTGCATTTTCTTTTCTCTTTATAACTGCTCAAAAAACAATTTTGAATCAATATGATGTAGAATATTGGAATGTCAGTATCTATTGAAAATGAACTGTTTTATGCTGATCTGATATAATTAAAATCAATGCAGATATCTTGAGAAAAATGTTTTCTTTTGGGGATGAAGCCATACAGGGTTATTGGGTAAAGAAAATGCTCCGAATTGTCTGCTTTTTTAGAGAAAATGTTTATGTGATTGAATCTCTGTTTATCGATAGCTAATGTTCTTTTTTATTACATGCAAACTAGATTAAAAATGAAAAGCCACATAATTCACAGTAAAATTTATTTTAAGAGATGGGACTACATGTATATAAATACGTAAAATGAATTTTGTCAGACTGCACATTACTGACGTAGTTGGAACAAATAGAATGTTAAGTCCACATATATCTAAAAGCTTTATGTTTTTAGATGCAGGAGCAATATTAAGATTGTATTTCCCCATCTACTTTCAAACAATGAAAACAAAACACTATCCACTTAATAGCACAAACTCGTTTGAGAATCCCAATCAGGTTCCTAGAAGGCTCCTACCAGCCTTATTTGAGTTTTTTAAGTCACTACGAATTCAAAAGAAAGAGAATCTGTGCAATGCAATGCCTCTGAGGAGACAAGGAACACAGACTAGATCTAAGAAAAAGGAGGGTTAATTTTTGCTTCAGACTAGAATGCACATTACCTAAGTTCATAAATTCTTCTTGAAATCTTCACTTTTTAAGGTAAAAAAGGGAGGGGGAGGGAAACAGCTGCAAGTTGATATTTTTAAGAGAAACCCTTAAAATTAGTTTTCACTTTAACTTTAAAGGAGGAAATACATTTCCTGTGCCCAAGAAAGTAAATTCTGGTTAATTTTAAGTGGCCATCAAGCTCTGTGGTGACAATAACCCCAGCAAGAGCAGTTTCAAGACAGAATTTCCTTCATGCATCGTCTCAGAGGATGTATGACAGCAGGAGTTCTCACTGCTCCTCAGAGACTGCAGCTGGTGGGAGGCTTCCTGAACAAGAGAAAGAAGAGCACAAGAAATGCAGAATGTCTCATGAGCACCAATGAGTTTATCTTTCCCTACTTTCTAGTTTTTGCAGGGACAAAATCCTACAGATTCGTGTGCAGGGGTCCTACAGATCTCACTTAAAAGAGTGAAATTTCCAAGTTAAGGAAAACACTTACAAGTAAAGTTTTATTTAGAGACACAAATTTTTGAGCATGTGTCACTTTTCAGGAATATTAGATGTAATGAACAAATGTAATGAACTAGTTAAATCCAAGTGTAAGCCTGTCATTGCTGCAAGCTGGGAGTGAGAGTTGTAGCCAGCAGAGTTCAGTCTGCAAGTATTTGACATTCATGTGCAATGTCAAATAATTTTCCTGGGCCAGATAGTCATGAATAAAAGTTCACAGATTAATTCCACAGTTTTCTTTGCTACACTTTTTAATGAATTCTCTCACTTAGATGGAGATTTACATAAGGCAGCCTGTTAAAAATTAAATTGAGAGGCTTGCACCATAAATCTGAACATGCTGTAACATCACAACTCTAGCAGGACAAAGTAAACTTTTAGAGATTTTTTTTTTTAGCAAAATTTAATTTTTGCATTGGTTTTGGAAAGCAATTTAATGACAGTTTTTTATCTTTTAAAGGTTCTTCAGATACCTTGAAGAAAACATTGCTTTCAGTCTACACTCTTCTGTAATGGCTTGTACGTGTTTGTCCCACATATTGGCCTCAGCCCCTTCACTCCAGCATAAAACATTTAGTGGTGAAGCTTGTATAAGGGAGGCTGTGTACAATCACAGCTAAAAACAGTTTTATGCAATTAAGTCAGCTAATTGTGAGAGCATAGCTTGAAGTAACGCTTGTCCTGCCACTATAGGAACTGTACCCGAGGGGAAAATGCCATGGGATTATCAGAAGTGACTCCTGAAACAAGGTGTCCTACCTATTTTCCAGCTATGGAAGTTTCACAGTCCAACTGTCTGGTAAATAATGTCCTTTCTTTGATGCACCCCCTGCTTCTGACTGTGTTTACAGCAGCTTTCCCCCTCTCATTCCGCACGCACTCCCAAACTGCCCGTGCTGGCAGCTGTTTGCAGTGAGCCAGCATCACAGTTTTAATGAGCTGGTTTGTAGAAATTTTATTTTTTTTTTTCTCTGAAGACATATCAAGCATTGCAGACCTCTAATTAGTGGTGCTTATAGTTAAAGTTCAATAGTCAAGCCTTTTGAGGCATTAAGAGATTATATCCTTTAATAGCTCTGAAATTAATGAAAAACCTCCTTATTTGCTTCTCATTTCTCAGCTTTACCAATATCAGGATATAATTTGGTGTCATGGAATGTGTGTTTAATGTCTTCAAGAGGCTATACTGGTACACTGGCTTGTCACCAGAACAGGGAGAAAGCTCTTGTCTATAAAAGAACAATGAAACCCAAAAAATTGAGTGAATCAAAATGAATGTGTGTGTGTGTTTGTTTCTGTCAGGGAGAACCTCTACTTTTTTATCCTTGGCTATGATCTTGCAATAGATCAAGTTGTCCCTTCTCTTTCATTTGACTGACAGCAGAGCCAACACTTGCTGAAACTTTTTTTCATTCCTCATGTTTCTTTTCAGCTTTTTTTTTAACTTCATTTTTCTCTCATCCTCTCCAGAGATCCATCACAGCAACATGCAGCTCCCAAGTGTAATCTTTGATTTGTTTGGCAGTGTATGTCTAAATCAAAGAGAAGGGGCAGAAAGTATCCTGACTGATGTGCAACCTTATAATGATTTTCTTCCATAATCCCTTACAGAGTGTCATTGAAGGAAAAGATAAATATTTACTTTAAAACAAGACCTCAGAGCTTCATGGTGATGTTCTGCATGTCAAAAGCTCATTCTGTATCTCACTTGCAAGAAATAGTCTATATTGTCAAACAGTCAGTCAATTAAAAAAAAACAACCGAACAACAACTCAAAATCCAAAACAAGAAGGAGCCAAACCCTTGAAATATTCCCTAACAAATCAGTGATCCTAGCTAGTTGGAGGAGTCATAAAAATTGATCCCAGGTACCCCAAATATTCCTTTCTGTGACTAGTGTGTTAGAGCAAAAGTCAATGAAGACTGCCTTGAGTTACTTTCCCACCAAATTAAGGATATTGAGCTGTCAATACACCTCAGGCTTTACAGATAATATCAGATGTAGCTGAAATCTGCAGTGTAAGAGCCTTTTTTTTTCTACTGTGGTGTTCAACTGAAAAGCTATTTCAAGTGTTTGTTGTCAACATCAAAACATTTTGCAAATTTTAGACTTTTTCAAGGAGTTGCTTATATTTTGTAATTATGGAGTATATTTATTTATCTTTAAGGTTTGCAATTCTATTTCCAACACATCTTTTTAATAGAAATATCACTTTGCTTACTCTATTGCAGCATATTTTGGCACATTTAAAGAAGACCCCCTCAGTCCTTGAGTGCAACTCTCCAAGGTTTTAAGCCAATGTAAAGGAAACCTCTCAGTGCATCTCCATGAGCTACACTCCTGCGATAAACTGGTGGCAGAAGAAAAGGTGTCAATACGTGCATTTCTTCAAAGTTGAATTAAGTTTTTCTCTCTCTCAAGTTCTTCACAGTTTTTTCGTATACATTTGGCTTTGGCTATGTACCCTGGTGGACACCCTCAAGTGCCATATAAGAGGAACACTTGCTAGCTACAGCCTGAGCCATAAATCCCCAAGTGCCCATTTCAGTCTGGAGACCCCTCTGGCACCCAAACTTTTATCTTCTAAGCTCCTTGAGTTCTGTGAATACCCAGCAGCACAGCCATCGTGCCTGAGCTAACGGCAAAAATTTTATGCCTTAAGACCGTTTTCTACTCTTTGAGGAGTTTGTTCTGCTGGGCAAATTCAGTGTATTGCCTTTGCAATTGCAATACAAATTCAGTGTACCGCCTTTGCAATTACAGCAGTGACGGGCACTTCAAAACTGTAACCAGAGGAAATGATATCATTCTCTAATTTTTGAACAACTTAATAACGCATCTCCCATCTGGGAAATGGAAGACCTCCTTTCTTAATATCACCTTGTGTTACTTTCCCACCAGATAAACATCTTCATTAGTAATTAGAATCACAGTTTTCCTAATTTCCCCTCTATTGCCTGTTTGGCCCTCTGAATCTTGGATATTTTTCTAGTATGGTGGCAATGAAGTGTTTCTTTCCCTCAGACTAATGAACATCTATCTGCATAGGACACCACACAGGAAGGTGAAAGTTATGAACTTAAACTACTTCTGACCAAGGAAGATCAAGAATTGTACTTCTACTACAAGGTAATTTTATCTTGGCATAATTTTAAGGTAGCTATAGTAAGTCGCCTTCTTATCCTACTGTCCTAAAACCCAGTCATCCTCCTCAAAAATTCGCTTTGTGTCCTCATGCAAGAATGCATTTCTTATATGGATTATAAAGATTATAGCCCTGAGTCAACATTTCAAATGTACATTTCTTTTGGGAACACTTGTGCTGTTTGGGGTGTTGTGAATCTCACTATTAGTCTGAAGTCTTGTTGCCTCTGTTCACTTAGGAGAGAGTTTTGGCCCTAAACTGGATTTATGAACATGAAACTTGGCACTAGGTTGCTCTGGCCTTTTATTTGCACATATTCACTGTAAACGCAATGAGAAACTCAAACTGCTGAACTATGGACATGGCCATCATTTCTACCAGACTTGCTTGGCCTGTATTAAATAATTATGCAAGCACGAAAAATTAGCCATAGAGACAATGGTGAAAGACCTCAAAGAACCAAAGGAATGAAAATTAATAGCCTTCTCTTTTCTATTGGACTATTTAGAAATATTCTGGAGTACTTTAAGGAATCAGTAAAATACATGCTTATTTTATGTCCATATACCACTCAAAATTATATAACTATTATCACTTATTGTTAAGTTTTTTTTAATGTTGTGTGTATATGAGCTAGAATTTGCTGTTATTAGTAATTCAGCTGGTGTGGAAAATTATACTAGACAGCATAAAAATAGAATCCATCTTGTTGTAATGCTTTTTGTATTCAAAGCATCCCAAAGTACTATATAGACTATGTTGTTGTTAGGTATTAAAGACCTCCCATTAACTAGGAAAAGCTATTTCATGGCTTCAAAGATAATTTAGAATAAGTTTCTTAATGTAAGACTAAAAGGAAAAAGCACTCTCAAACAAATTTATCCTACAGAGAAAAAGCTGGGGAGAGAACTGACTTTTGTCCTCTCTCGGTCAATAGATGCTATTAAATCTCCAAAATCATATTAAACAATATTTTAGGGAACTGACTTAAATCCACAAGGGGAATGAAAAAGAATGAAGGCAGATATTTATTCTGAAATTTCATACTATTGCAACTGTATTTCAGAGGTTGATGACATGCCATGCACATGTTATTATTCACTTTGGTCAGACAGCAGGGGTTAAGATAGGAGTATCATCCCAGGCATTAGCCATTAATCTGGGTATCTCAAGGTTTAGGTTATACAGATAATAACTCCAGGCCTTATTTTGACACCTTTATTCATGCTGAATGGTGTCTGAGACAGCATCAAGTCCCACGGAAATCAGAAGGTTATTTACAGGGAAATGCATTAGTCAATATAGCAGAATATTGTCCTTTGGCAACATCTGCAGATGGAATTGTGCTGTAAAACATTACTGCACCAGTCAGAGCAGGGTGTCATAATGGCTTTGTATACAAATTTGAAACAGATTCTGGGATAGTGGCTCCCGATAATGTCATTTTTCTCTCTCTTTCAAGGTGTGATTCCTTGACACAGAGCTGTAATGACAGTACAACACTAACATTTTATCAAAGAATGACAGTCAAACCATGGATGGGAGTTATCAAAGTTATAACACTGAGACATGTTTGGGACTCAAAGTCAGGAAGAAATTTACTGTGTTGATCTTAAAAACTGCTTTAGTTTAATGTAGACTGCTTTGTGATTCTGTGTCTTTTTTTCGTAGTTGTATGGTTTTATTGCTATCTTCTGCAAACAAAATCACAGACAATTCTTTTAAAAGGTACTTTAAACTCATTTTGGAAGTAAATTAGGCTCTTTTGGAGCCATTTCAGTCTACTTGAGTCTGTGTGATAGCCATAATACTGGAAAGTATTATTGTAAGGCCTCTAACTGTAATATTTGCAAATGGTGAGTCCCATTTTAATAACCTCAAAGAACTACACTTACGAGAAACTGGCTTTTGGGGAAATTAAAATATCAGAGAAAAGAAATGGCAAAAATTAGCAGTGGAAAACCTGCATTTCGAGAGACAATAGAAAGAACGTTTTATTTGATTTAGTCAGATATCCAGTTTCAGCACAATGATAGTTTAGGTAATCAAAATCCCCCACATCAACAGCTAATAGAAAATAACCAGATGTTATTGTGTAATTTCTGCTAGCACAAAAATGAATGCACACCAAGTACTCTCGCCAGCAGATGATCAATTTTGACTTCAAGAATGAGAGCTCCAGGAGAGCTTTGAGCCTGACCTTAAACATCTTTGCCATTTGGATCTCATGGTGTTACATCTGTGTCTTCAGCAAGATTTCTGAGGGAGAGACAGGTGCCTGTGCATGTGAGAACATCTTAGGACATCTTATAAGGTACTGAGGGAAACGAAGTAGAAAAAGCCCTGTATTGCTGCCTGAGTCTTTCAGAGGTTTCCAGCTCTGCAAACACAATGGGGAGGAGCTGATCAGATGTTGATGGGAGCTGCTCTGTTCTCCCAGGCAATAGCTGGTCCTGTACTGTTGTACAGCATGTTATCAAGCTTGTTAAGATAGGACAAAGAGCTTGTATTGCTTGTAGAAGCTGGGAAAACCTCTCTGGAGCCTTTCCAAGGTTTTTGACCCGAGGGGTCAGACCTCCTTCCTGAGAGTGTTGAACCTTGTTAAGATGTGTAGGCTCCTGATAAGAGGTCACTGGACAGAAGTTCACAGCCCAAAAAGTGAGGTATTTGACCTACCCCCAGCTCCTTTTCAGGAGCTCCCAGTCCCTTTGTCTGGAGTAAAGATGGGCTCATGCTTCAAGGAGAGGTGTAGTAGGTGTGGGGATTTATCAAGGGTGCTGAGGAGAGTCATCAGGCACTGAAACACTCCAGAGGACATCTTCCTGCCACTCAGATAAGAAATTCTGGGTTTTGATAAGGTGTTTCAGGAGCGTTGCTTTTTCCCATGCTGAGAACTCTTGCATCGCTTTGTTTATCAGTCTTGGACAAAATGGTTGTGGCCAGAAAACACAATCTCATTCACACCTTCCTCCATCAGAGAGTTCACACAGAAGAACCTTTCATAATTCACCTCTCTGGTTTTCTAATTCTCATTATCTGTGAAAAGGAATTTAAGGAAAACTATTAGATAATCCTCAAAATGTTTATGTGCTCCTTTGCTGTGCTATCATGCTGTCAGCCCCTGTCGCTGTCTTCTGCTGTTACCCAACAACTGCTCTCTCCTCTGAAGGTATTTTGTGCTGTCTCTATTGCTGCCTTCTTTTCCTTAAAAACTGCTCATTTAGCATATGAAAATGAGATTTTTCGGAAGTTAAAACTTGTTTGGTTCTGAATCTTTTTTATGGCATAACATCGAAGTGTCCGTTACATGAAGGTCACTGCCTCTCTCGTCCCACTCTGTACCATCTGCTACTGCTGTCACTTTGCCAGTTTTCTGCAGAGCAAATAAAAGTTGGAGCTTTTCAACCCAACAGTCAGAAAACCTTATCCTGCCCCTCAAAACAGCTAGAACAATTTGTCTGAAAATCCCTTCTCCCTTATCCCAAAGATGTCAATCCACATCAAAAATTAGTCTGAAGGACACACAAGCAGTTTGGAAAATTTCATGTTAAGTGACAGGATGATGACAACATCCGAAAATGAGAAGAGTTGTGCAGCTTTAAGATTGGCTGAAACTAAAGGCAGAACTTTTAATTAGAATCTAGATAGTGAAAACTCACAGCTACTGATACCAGGGCTAAAATCTGCCCTTGGATAAGTATTTTGTAAGAAGTTCCTGTCAACTTTCAGCAGAAACATTTGCACAGATCCAGCTCTAAATTTCAGCCTGGGTTTGCAGGAAGTTATGCCTGATTTCGTACTGACATCATTATCAGTTAGAACTGCCATAATTTCTGTCATTATATATTCCATGCTATGAAGAGAATAGATATCAGCAGCATGTTAGGATGGTAAAAAAGATGAAAAGTTTTAAGTATAATTACTTTACAATATAATCAGATTACACTATTGGGCATTATAATACTTTGTGACATGCATAGTGCCACAGATGGAAATTTTAATTTTTACTATTGATAAATTATTACTTTATTACTTCCTTGAAGTTTTTCATTCTCATTATGGGAGAGTTCCAGGGAAATAAATGTGACGTGAACAGAGTTGAAATGTGCAGCGTGGGTGGTGAAACTGCCAAGTTGATCACTTTGTTCTGGGTAGTGGTTGCAGACAATTCTCTTTGGTTTATTAAGAGTTAGGAATGTACATTAAAGTAATTGAGACCCCTGTAAGCACAAGTAATAAAAGACAGGACTTCCTTTGGTATACACAGATGTACAAATACAATATTAATGCTTAGTATAGGTAAAGTAACAAATTGTCTGCTAAACAAGTCTGACTGCATTGGGAATCTGAGCCTTTCCAGGAATTGGTACTGATGCCAAATGAATTTATGTTCTATACATAATACGAGTAATAGGAGAGAAAAGAAAATTGAACACTTCTACTGTGACTTAGTAATTAAATTCTGTGTCTTAAAACATTGTCCTACCACAAAAGTCTTCTCAAATAAATGGGTGGCCTGTAAGTGCAGCTTTAATAAAATTGACTTAGATACATTCCAGCCTACTACTATATACCTGTGCTTTAAAAATTTAAGGCAATGTTTCTAGTTAATCCTTTTTAACACAATTGAAATTTCTACAACATTTGCTCTGAGATTCTGCATTAAAGTTTAGTCGTTGAACTTTTGTCTGGCAATCAAAGAACCACTGCATCATATTGATTGCTGCTGCCAAGTACCTCTCGGTCCATAGGACTGAGCAATTTTCTTGGGGGATTGGAGTTAACTAGGGCCAGTACCAGCTCACCTCTGTCTCATTCTCTGCCTGTTTGTAAAAGAAACTTCTCCAGCAACTTGAAGTCTTTGATCTGCAGACTGCTCCTCAGAGTGAGCAATAATTTAAGGGTTAATGTCCCTTATCTATTGCCTCTCTTTAAGATGATCTCCAAATTCAGCTCACAGATTTAAGTCTAAGACTTCTCTGACTGCAAGGCTGTTGCACAATCTTAAGCCTACTTTGCGCCCTTTATTCTTCCAACAGATCTACAGTGATTTGATTATAGGACTTTTTAATAGGACCATCTCCATCCTGGGTGTAGTCCTACATGACGTGATTTTGTAAATACCTGTGCTTTTTGTCTAAGAATATGAGAAGTGCCTGCTCTCATCAGAGCAGAAGAGCTTATGCACTTCAAAATCTGATCACTTCTATGCTACAACACTTTCCCCAATAAAACACATCCCCTCTCCCATAAGATCCTGCCACGTTAAGGGTATTCTGGGCAAAATAATTTTCTAGGGCAGGACTTGTTCCTCTGGTCATTGATGTGAGAGAGCAGACGAAGTTGCTAGCAGGGAGAAGTTATATTCTGTACAACACAGAGGCCAATTTAATCTTATGAGGTGCAGGCATCAAGCTTAAGATGCCATGTTGAAAGCAATAATAACACTTTAGTCAACAGAAGAAACAAACATGTTTATGAAGTCTTGGCCCAGCTGAAGTCAATGGCAAAACTTCTGTTAACTTCAGAGAAGCCAGTGTTTATATTCTCTTTTCAAATACTGTAAAGTATGGAAAAATGGGGCCTGAGAAATTGCTGCACCAGCCGGACACAAAAGGCCAGCTGCTCCATTCTCGTTGAAGGGCAGTTGCTTGCATCCATCAGCTCCTGCTATCAACCTTCCAATTTGAAAGCAGTGCCTAAGATCACAGGTAACATTACAAATGATGTTATGTTTTCCTTCTGTTAAAACCGTCTGCCTTTGAACTGTCTGCCTGCACAGCTAGAACAGAGTAAAACAAATGCTCTCAAAGGTCCTCCCCAGTCTCCGGTGACGAGGTGAAACAGGGGTTGATCCTTCCATATACATCACCATCACTGCACATTATTTCTTGCTGGGGTAAAGATGTTTGCAAGCAGCACAGGATCACCCCAGCTGAATCCCTGTTCTGTAGCGGTGCTGTAAACACTACTTTTTTTGGGGTTTTGGTTGGTTGGTTTATTTGTATGTTTTCTTTTTCTTTGTGTCTTGTTATTTTTAAATATCATATATGTGCTCAATCTCTTCCTGTTTTAAATAAATAGCAGTGGCACTTGGGAAGTCAAGAGGGAGAACAAACAAATTTTGTTAACACTAAAGCCTTTTTTTTGTCATCCTGTCAGCTGTACTGCATGACAGGAGATAAGGTTTAGATGAAATAGCAGGACTGATCCTACATCAAAATAAGGAATGAACTCTTCTGCTTAAAACTGTTTTTATATGAATGCAACCATTGAATGGAAAGTGGATCTTTGAAGCTGAAAGCTTAAAGGTAAGATTTCAGCCATTTAAAAATACACACACACACACAAAAGTCTTCCTGAGAATTTGACACTTTTTTCCTACTGCATTGGTGGTGACAACTGGATGGCCAGCCAAGCGCTCCAAGCACAAGCATCCAAAACAGCACACGTCCATAAATAACTGCGTCAGACAGTGCAGAGAGGACTTGGGAGTTCTCTTCTCTGCAGACATCTCTAGTAGTTCAAAAACAAACAAACAAACAAACAAGACATCACCTACCTGATAGTGAGAAGAAAAAAGAAGGATACATAAGCAGTGAAAACTCATCACAAGTGTCTGAGCGAAATTTTGTAAGAACTTTTTGGCCATGGGAGCTGATTGCTCAGTGCTGTGGCTTTCACTGGAAGCTTCTCATTGCATTTGTCTTGTTTATGTATTTCTTGCAACATATTTTCATACAAAACTTCATTTTTTGGTTGGCCATCTCAGTCCTTTTTTTAAAGTGTATAGCATGGCAGTGAAGCAATAGATGTGGTGTTTGTAATAAGCTTTATAATCAGGTAAATATAAATGTTTTGATCAAAGGCGTGGCTGAAGTGCTAAGAAGCCATTGTTCCCATAATTTCCTGTATAGGGTTTAATGTCTTTGTACCAGTGCTTAATCTCTGACCACAAAAACAAAGAGGAACTAGGTGATCAACTCTGGTTTTAATATCACAGAAAAGAGGCTGGTTTTATCTGTAGGAACTCTGCAAGGTTTGTTGCTGTTATCCCAAATGCCAACACTAGTGTCACTATTGCCATATCTGCTCTGTGATTACTCAGTCACTTGCAGCCACTGCCACAGTGCTGCATGAAAGTGGGAATGGATTTGGTCTGGAGCTGTACAGCCAGGAGACAGGCAGTGGATGGAGAAGACAACAGAGGATTAGAAAAGCCGTGTCACATTTCAGCCAAAAATGCTCGGGATGAGGTAAAGCCATGCATACAAACAAAAAACACCCCCCAAAAAAAGGCACTAGTGGGAACACTAGAAGACACTAGAAGGAACAGAGTCAGGTGGAAGTTGAAAGAATTGAAAGGATCCAAAAGATTATAAGATATTGTGCCATTGTTAAAATTTCCATTCTCATTTCTGTTTTTTCTCTGTTGCACTAGACTGGTTACTGACTGACAACGTGATTAGGCTTTTGGTCTTTTGATTTCACAGAAGAAAATGCAAAGTTATTTCAGTGCTTCTTATCTCCCACCTCTGTCACTTCATATTTTCACAGGTTTAGAATTGCTTTACTTTCTTCCCTTCTTTCTCCATGACCAATATTTGGCATACTGCAGTTCTGTGCCCCACTGATGTGCAATCTGCAATAATATACAATTAGGTGATCTTTTACTCCTTTTTTGGTAGTAAGATATCTGTCTTATGGTGATTTTTGTCTACTGCCACTGAAAGCATCCATGTTTGATAAGATATATCCTTTGTAAGAATAAGAAGACATAATAACTGAAATCAGATTCGAAATGAGTATGTTAGATACAACCGGGTCTCTTACATTTCCTTACAAGTTTTATTTATCTTTATTGTGGTGCAAGAGATTTTGCTTCACAAATATATGATCCTGTAAATCAAAATTATTTAAACTTCAAGTTGGAAAAAGAAATAAAGAAGGAAGAAATTAACTAAAATGAGAATTCATCTCTTTTTCCAAAAGATTATTTTTATATACAACTCACAGCCATTCATCACTGTGCCACATTCCACTTTCATGTCTTTATAGGATTATTACTTAACCGTTTTTATTGAAATTTTTGATACAACGAAAAGACAAGACAAGTAAAGCCCGGGGGACAAAGCATTTGATTTATGTATGCTTCCTCTTGTGTGTGATAATAAACAAACAAAAAAGCAAATACATTTCTCAGCCAGATGCATGAAAGTAAACACATAGGAAGAAGTTTCAAAGGAGAACAGCATTAATGGCGAGTTAAACATAACCAGACAATCAAGGGAATCTCTGGTGCAGTATTTCTTTAAAAAGAATAGCGAAGAGCTTGCTACAAGGAAAAAACCACCCAACTTCTTGTCACAGTGAAATGATGACAGAGCCTGCAGAGCATGCTAAAAGGAGCGAACTAAACATGGTAATTAGACTTTTTGCTTGTCAGTGCAGACTCTGAAGACTTAAGCAGGCTGAGCTAAAATATCGAACTAGAAGAGAAATTGCCTGCAAAAGCTATGATGGCTGAATGTCGCTGGAACATGCACTGTGTTTAAGTTTTTCTAGGGTTTTTTTCTTCTTTTTACCTCAGTCCAAGAGTTTATCTCTATCCTCTGCTGCCATTGCCAGTATTTTGGGACATTCTGGCTCTGTGAAGGCCTGGCAGTGTGGTTTGCTCTCCAAGAGTGGCACACACAAGCACAGCTCCCTATGCTGGGTACTGTCCTGTAGAAATGTCATCATGTCACTGCTGCTTCCAGCTGATGGCCAGAGCAAACAGCTCGCTGCACACCTTTAAATAAGAGGACTATGTTTTACTACCATCAGGCCAGTCATCTGGAATACTGCCCAGCTTTGTATTCCACTGGAATAATTCCCACGGCATGGTCAGAGAGATGACACCAAGTTTCTCAGTTATGTTTCCAGTTTAATGATCAATTCAAGGAGCGACTGTAACTTGCACCAACATATCTAAACTGGATCTTGAAAGTTCATTATTTCTGAGAGTCACTTCCCATTTTCTGGTCATGGTGATTATGTCACAGAGGCAGCTGCTGTCTGATCGGAAAGTGAATCCCAAAGTGTTTAGTAGCAGCACTGATGTACAGCCTGGGCAACACATAGGTGCCCTGTGTACAGAGCCCCTCAACTGCTTGGAATGAATTCTGGTAGAAGTAATTTGTGCCATGAATTGCATGAAAGCTGAAAAAATCTCTTCAGTTTGCCAGGCTCCTTGCTGCCAAGAGGATTTCTTATGTCAAGGACTCATGCTGCACTCTGGCACATCACTGAATGGATTGCTGATGTTTCTACAGCAGCCTCAGAGCTGTGACAGAATGACTCCCACAGTGCTGAAACCTTAGGCCCAAGTGATTGAGCCACAGAGGGGTACTGGTGCTCCTGCTCTGTATTCGTAGAGAAGTTAGGTGATCAAGTACATTTTAAGTAAGATTCTTCCTCTGCTGGCCCTTATATCCTTTGTCTCTCAGATCTATCAATAACGGAGTTTTTGTCCAGTTGAGGCAGCTTTTCTCTCAGTATTTCTCTGAGATGATCCCTGGTATCAGCAGCTTTTCACCGTTTCACCATGAGCAGCCATTGCAGCTGCCTTCTTCGGAAGTCCTGGAAATGCACCCTACAGCCTCCTGTCATCCGTCCTGCCAAGACTGCTCAGGTCTCCCAGCCATCCTTTGGATAGTAAAAATCGAGTGGAATCAAAGCTCTGTGGGAACAAATTGCCCCTGCTTTCCATTTCTTGAGTCATATATATGTCATACATATGTCTCTCTTATGAATCCTCACCCAATCACTTCATTTCTTTTTTTTCTATTCCCTCCTGTAATTGCAGCGCCTCACGGTACTCTTCTTCCTCAACACAGATTATTACACACGTGTGTGTCAGTTCATCTGATTCACTCAGGTCATATCAACCTATGAAAAAAGCTTCCGTTCCCTTTCCAGCTCTCAGGTAGCAGAAGTTTCTTCCAGAGGCATGTGAAGAACTTCCTCCCTTGACTTTAAATTGGTTTTTCACATCTCATTTTCAGTGAAGAACTTGGAATAGCAGATGAAAATAAGAAGCGTTACCATTAAGAGACTTTACTGCTGTGAAGCTGGTCATTGAAATCCTGAGATTAGTCCTCAGACTACAGATTGCAAGTCAGTATTTTACTGTTTAGAAAAGGAAAGTAAAGTATGAATAAATGTAACAATCCACTAAAGCATAGTTAAGTATAAACTAAAGGCCACAATTAAAGCAGAGTGAATTGTTTTTCTATCCCATCACATCTGTCACACTCAAGAAGTTCATGAATTCTGAAGCAATCTTCTAGTTTAAAACAGAGGGAATATCTCCTATATACTGAGACATTATTTTTAAGGACAGAGCTTATGTGGGAGCTACTGTACATTTATAATGAAAAAAAATAAATCACATACTTCAAAAGAATGACTTTTGGAATCAACCAAATCTGAAAAATTAAGTAGAAGACGTTTATACAAGATCAAGGTTTGTGGTCATGCCCCCAGTTGCTTTTCCCTGGGATTACAGTAATGCACCAGTCAGGACTGTTCCTACAAATTTGCAACTGCTGCTCCTGATTTGTTCCACCTTGATATAATCAATTTGAATTCATGGTCTCACCCTGTGCTGCCACAGAGATGACTCATGGGAAACAGAGCAAAATGCAACAGATCCTGCCCCAGTGCTAATGGCTGTGACACAGTGTCTCCACTGCAAGGTCAGCGAGTTAAGGGCTGAGTGCCTGTGACCTTCCTCTTCCTTGTAAATTTAATTGCTTTGGTTGTTAGCTAATGTCCTGAAGAAAAAATAATGGAAAGGATGTAATCAGCTGATTTATATTTATTTATTCTGTATTCGAATGTTTTACCTATTAAGAAAGTCATTGCCTGGAATTGTGAATGTTGCCTGAACAGGAATATTTGCAGTGCTGACACACCAGATTAGCTGAGTGTAGCATTGCATTTTCAGTGGATTGTCTGTGCATGTCCTAATTCAAGAATACACCAGACACTGCTGTCCTGACTGCACATATATTTGGATGTTACTTATGTTTACACTCAAGAATGCTGTCCTGTGATGGGATGAGTCCCTGAAAACCTCCCTTATAAACAAAGCAGAGACTGAGAGGCTTTAAAATTCAAATTGTGGGATTCACATGGATTCAGTTGCACTGGTGTGAAACTGTGTGGTTATGCATATTTTTTCTGCCTCGTATGCAGATGGGCAGGAGGGTAAGGGAAGCACTGAGACTGTGATTTATAAACAGTTAGATTTAGTCTTTGGGGATTATTCATCTTATTTCCTTTAAAATACAAAAAAAAAAAATTTAAAAATGCAGTGTGTGCTTCTCCCTTCCCAAGTTATTTAGTCACTTGCAGTGAAACCAAGCACTGAGATAAGTCTGGCCTGAAAATTGAACAATGAGATAACTTAAATGCAACAGGAGGTGGCCCAGAACTGTGTATTGGCTTTGTTTGCAAAATTTTTCAGTTGTGCTGTTCACTTTGGCCTAGGCAGGAATGTTACTACCTTGACAATCACTGAGGTCAAGTTCCCAGAAACCTCTTCCAGCCGTTTTTTTCAAGTTTGACTAAATGAAAATGTCAGTCACTGTGGTGACGCTGTCAGGAAAAAAAATCACTCCAGAGACACCCCAGTAGATAGGAACTTTGTTAATTAGCAGTGGGAAATGGGAGTAAGAACAATTTTCTTCTCACAGGGAAGGCATTAGGTTTTTGTTTTTTACTTGGATATTAAAGCAATAAAGCCTTGATATGTTAATTTGTTGGATCTGAATTTGCTTAGGCTCCATGATGAAGCTGTTTTGACATTGGATGACAGGGATGTTTTGATAGTGCATTTCTGAGGTTGTGCTGTTTTGACACAAAAGGCTTTGACAAGATATTTGTAAGGTCACTGTGACCTACCACCGCTGCTATGTGGAAGTGATGGAAATGTAAATGCACTGATGTCTAATCAATGGAACGAAGCACTGTGGGATATATGTAAATTGAGATGTAAATCAGCTAGTATGGGTTATAAATGAGCGTGCTGGAAATGTGCTTCATCGGAGTTTTCTTGGCCATCTTGGTTTTCCAGTCCTGGCGTGAGAGGAGTATTTAGCTTTGAAAACCTTATGGTGGCCTTGTGGTGGCCTTCCAGGACTTAACAGGGGCCTACAGGAAAGATGTCGAGGGATGGTTTATCAGGAAGTCTGTTGATAGGAAAAGAGGCAACAGGTTTAAGTTGGAATAGGGTACATTTAGATAAGATATTATAAAGAATTTTTTTACTATGAGGGTGGTGAGGCACTGGAATAGGTTGACAAAGAAGTTGTGGCTGCTTCATCCCTGGGGGCGTTCAAGACCAGGCTGGATGGGACTCTGAGCAACCTGGTTTAGTGGGAGGTGTCCCTGACCATGACAGGAGTTTGGAACAAGATGATCTTTAAGGTCCCTTCTAACTCAAAACTTCCTTTGATTCTATGATATTGTGAAAAGAGTATTTGGCTTTGCATAGCTGCCTCTTTCCATTGATTTAAGACAGAAAAAAATGTACATTTTTATTCCCATCTGAAAAAACTTGTGACTGTAATAACCTCACAAATCTGAACTGACAAAAGCAACCAACTTTAACTGGGCCTTGCATAATCTCAGCCTAATTTCTGTCCAGTCTCCAGTGGGAAGGCTGCTGGTTTAGTGGTGTAGGATCTACATGACAAAATTCGTTTTCCCCTCTGACAGAAAAGAAGCTGCTGTCACTTCTGCTGCCGGGATGACACCTGGATGAAGCAGGCAGAGTCAGCAATGCAAACTGCTGGGCTGGCAAAGCAGAGGGAGGCAGTGAGGCAAACCCCGGTGAAAAGATGCTGCCCTGGGCTGTGGGATGCTTGTGACTGTCTTTTCTTTTGCTATTTTGTGCCAGGCTAGACAACTGCTGGAGAATTAGAGGGGGAATGCCACACAAATAGGGCAGCCTGTTGTATTGTGTGTTATGGAATTTGATGCCCTAACAGGACATGGATCAAGATCATAGCAGGAGAGGTAAGGAATCCAAGAATAGTCACAGAAAGCGAAAAGAGAGAAGAGGCTAGAAGAGGAATAAAGAACAGTCCTCCCTCTCCTTCAGAAATAATATTATTCTTATTTTTTTCTTTACTTTTGGATTTGGTCTGTGTGCCTGTATGTATTTGGGATTTGCTGGAAGGCTTTCGCCAGTGTCTCTTTTTGTTTGTTTTGGGTTTTTTTTAATTTTTGTCATCGCGGGTCTGCTTTATTGCTCTAAAACCTGCCAGAGCCTGATGTCAGAGCGTTGATGCCTGAAGAGCTTGTACCGGCCTCTATTTCCAATCCTGTACAATCTCAGTTTAATCACTATGGCAGTCAGCTCAGAAGTGCCTGTAGGTGGAAAACATCACTGTAACATGATGCAGTTGATTTTACTTCAGCATGGCCTTGAGACAAGAAGGGTTTCTCACCCTTATAAATCTCTTTACTTTTTTCTATATTTCCTACAAGCATGGCCTTGAGACAAGCCACATTGGCCCATGGAATATGTGTAGTAACTCCTCTTTCTCTGTACCAATTCACGCACTTGAAGATATAAATTTGCCCTTTCTGAAAACAGTTTTAGAAAATGTACAATAAGCCCCCATTTTTAGAAGGTAAGAGCAAATATTAAACAGATTGCAAACAAGGCAGCCTGACAGAGAAACTTAAGATATCCCATTAAGCAAACACATCATTCCGGCTCCCTTCTGTACCCTTTCACCAATCTTATCACTTCCATCAATCTTCAATCACTCTAATCATCTCTTTCCAGCCTCTGCAACCTGCAAAGAGCATAAAAAGCCCTGCACTGGCTTTGTGGTTTCATTTCTCTTCTCTTTGCTCCCAGCAACACAAATAAGTGATTTCACAACCATTGGGAAGGGAGAGCAGAGGGAGAAAAGATTTAACCTACCTCATCTAATCAGAAGCTCCTAACAGATGGAGGAAAACTGCTCCCTGAGCCCAACAAGGAACTGAGCCAGGGCACTTCCCTCATCACCAACTGCTGCCAGCTAAACATCTGAATTTCCTCTCTTCTGGAAGCTTATAAAAGGTCTAATCCAAGAAACGGCACCTCAGTCTCTCCTCTTCCCTCCCTCATGCCATCTCCTTCTCCCACAGCACATGGCGTTACAGCCTTCCAGACAGATGAGTTTCAACATTGTGACAATGTCTGAGTCACCGTTTTCCACCCACTGTCAAATCCACTGCAAAAAAAAACCAAAAAAAAAAACAAAAAATCAAAACAAAACAAAGTCCATAGAAAAAACTTAAGAAAACCATCAAAAACTGGTAACAGTCTCTTTCTAACATGTCCTCTCAGGGTTTTCATCCAAAAAGCTCGGAGCACAGCTGTGGACCAGGTTTCTGAAATACCATGAAGAACCACATTTTACATCAGGAGGGTAAAATTCAAGTGTCTCTCTGGCAAAAGGTAGCATCTATTAGCCAGCCACTTGCATTTTTGTGCGCTTGCCTTTTTGGAACAGAAATTTCATCCTGCACCTGACTAACCTCCAGAGTGAAGGTGATACCTTGGTCCCTGTCAGAGCACCAAACTTAGTTGCCAAAATTAAATTGCCCATTACACCAATTACTCATTTCCAGCTATGTGCTGTGTCTGGGCTGAGGGGAAGGTGTTCATGTTAGCATATTTCAAAGTCCAGCTCCCGCTTGGTCATCCAGATGGGAAACACAGCCAGTACTCCTTGGCTCCTTTCCTAAAAAGCACCACTGTGTGTAGAGGATGTGTTGGATTTCCCCAGTGAGGAATTAGGAGTAGTCAGCCCCAAGAGCTGGAAAGGCTGCAGTGCTCCCCAGGTTGGACAAAGCTTTATAGCTCATAGTAAGGAAAGGTTTGTAGACAATGGAAGAAAATATCATTAGTATTCAGTCCCAGGGAGGCCAGTGAATTGTTAACTCATGTGCACTTAAACATAAAAACCAACTTTACATTCTGACCAGATAGGCTCTCTGGGCATTTATTGCAAAAGATCTGCCCAGTGCAATCCACCTGCTGAAGTTTAGCAGACCCTTGATAAAAATTCAAGTACAATTTGCTTCATTAGACAGATGGTCAGTGTTCTGTATTTCATCTTCCTTAAAGGAAGAAGAAACCCCATGAATACCTTTAAGTGGTCAGCTGTGCCCTGAGGACTTTCTGAGGAAGGAACCAGAAGAAATGGGTGTGACAGCATGGAATCCACCAAGTTTTAGTTTTCCAGTTAAGTGTGATAATATTTTGGTAGTTGACACAATGTTCCTGTTCAAACGCTGTACCAGAGACTCTTCCTGGGTTCTCCTATGTTCAGTTTTGAAACTCAAACACAAAATTCTTCTAAGTTTCACCTAATGCTTTCTCCTGAGACCTGATGTGCATGCAACCATACACACGGGCATCCCCACCTCTCACCGAAAAGGAATCTAAAAGTAGGAACCAAACAAGTAAATCCTCCTTAAGTTTTAGAAGGGACAAGAACAATACTATAATTTCTCTCTTAATATCCACTATGATATAAGTTATTCAATGGCTTGTATTCCAACCTTCACTGGCAAATAATTCCTGTATTTCTATCTATAGCCGGTGTATTTGTCATATGCATTAAAGTGAATGAGATATTCCTTTTGTTTCATAAGGACTTCGGTATGTCCAGTAGCACAAATATCTAGGTTGATGTTACAAGTGCACTTTGTCAATTTCTGCAGAAAAACAGGTGCACTTTTTTGTAGCTGATATATTTTTCCTGCAAAATATACCTTGGCAAGAAATCTGTTTTGTGAGTGTAATGAGATGTGACTTTCAAAGGTAGTAAATGGGCATGAATTGAAATATATAAAACATTCTTTTTAAACAAAAGAAAAAGAAAGTCACTTTTGGGTTTTTTTTTCCACTGTGAGAGTGCTTAAACACTGTCACAGGCTGCCCAGAGAGGCTGTTGAGTCTCCATCATTGGAGATATTCAAACCCCGACTGGGCACAGCCCCGAGCAATGCGTCTGTAGGTGACTCTGCTTTGAACAGAGAGTTGGACTTGACAATTTCCAGAGATGCCTTCCAGCCTCAGCTACTCTGTGAATCTAAGTAGTTGTGTTTTCTATACAGTCACAAAGGGGTAGTTTCTTTTTAGATAGTTGCATAAATTCCTCCCGTTGTCAGATTCAATAGCATCAGTCATCTCTCTGTTATTGTGATAGCTGAAGCTTATCAGAAATAAGAGGGACAATTCAGAGGTGGTTTCTACCTTTCCAGGAGAGAGGGATGAAATAAAGATTAGCTGTGAAGCTATTGCAAATTATGGATGCTGAGTTAGAGATCACAAAGTACACACCTTCTTTGAGCAGGAATTATTTACAATCTTTCATGTTAATAGTTCTTCTTCTTAATGTATAAAGACTCTCCTTCCTTTGAACGCAAAAATCTTCCAGGAAAATTAGAAATAGGGAAAGTTAATGCACTAAATGATTGAGACAAAATAGCCAAAATGAAGAATTCTGTTCCTGAAACTGCATCCTAACCTGACATTCTACAAAGGGATGAAACTAAAAAGAGAGGATAAAATGTGTTTGGATCAAATGTGTTCAATAAGCCAGTGAAAGAGAATATGATAAACTGTGAAGGTTAATTACTAATGAAAAAAATAAACACAAAGAAAGAGGGGGAAATAGAAAGGAGAACTCTGGAGTTTGTAATGATTGAATGCAGCTTGCTTAGGGGGCTATTGCCACACATCTGCTTTGTGACAAGTACAGTAAAATTAGTTATGGATCATCAAAGAGATTCCTAGCACTCAACAAAATGAGACTAAAAGTGTCTTTTTTCCTCAGGTTCAGACATCTGGGAAAACATTAATCAAACATACAGATTCAGTGGGAGGAAAAATTTGGAAAACAGCAATGTTGAAAAAGACTGAGTGGATAATATTGGCAGAAATTAGACATGAATCTGCAATGCAGTATCACAGAAAAACAGCCATTTTTGCACTTTATCTTGTTTTTATTTTTTCAGTCTGCCTATGAAGAACCATCATACTCTTACTCCGGAAGGAACAATAATCCTGTTCTGTTGAGAATGGTGAAATGGAAAATCTTGGTTGATTCTGCAAGATGTTTAATATTTCCTTCTAAATGCCCTTGGGTCCCTCTGGTGCAGAAGGGAGCTGGCCCTTAGAACACAGAGTATGGGGCTGGACAAACCCTCATCATGATGCTGCAGAGCAGTTGGAAAGGAAATCAAAGAAATGCAATGCTGGTGATTGCTGAGGGGACTGGCTTACAAGAAAAGATTAAAACCTGTCTGATTATATCTGTACCTGGTGGGATGCAGTGAGGATCTTCCCAAGAACTAGACAGACAAAAAAAAAGAAGTTCTGTGATACTGGCCACTGCATTAGAGCGGATTCATCATTTGGGGAAGAGAGTTGGCTCTCATTTCTCTAGTGTGTGAAAGCAATCTGTTGGGCAGAGCTTATTTTTCTTTTAATTTGCTTTTAGCTTATCTTGAACACTTCTTCTTAACCTAATTTAAATTGGCAAATTCTAGAGTCTGTTTTTTTTTTTTAATCTATATATTCCAATTATTATTATTTCTAGTAAGTAGCTGATGATATCAAACAATAAACAATTACAGGTACAGAATATGGGAGAAGAGTCGCTGTGCAAGCAGGTATAAGGAACAGCAAGGGAATAATGCTCAAAAAGGGACAGTTGGCTTTGAATATCAGCAGAAATAGCTTCTCTCAGCCTGCCCACGTGACCTGCTTGGTTTGCACACAAGTGTGACCCTTTTAGCAGTTGCATATTCAGTACCACACTATATCTGTCTCAGTGCACTTGCTTCCACCTCCCCACCCACTCTGATCTATTTTTTGTGTGTAGGCGATAAGCATTGTGGGGTTTTTTTTCTTTCTTTGGTGTGCTACAAATCCTCCTCTCTGCAACTGCAGTTCTGGAACAAAATTCACACATATCCATTCCTAGATCTGCCTATTTGACAATTTGGTGGTTTTGCAAGCTACTTTGAATAAAAAATGTCCAGTATTTCACCGCTGGTCTCTACCAATGCATGTCAGGCAGGGAGGAGGGGATGTACTCGACGTCTTGCCATCTGCTGGCCTTAGTTCTGCAATTCAGAGCTCAGAGTCAGACCAGCTTGGGTAAGAATTTTGGCCTTGTACTTTATTGTGGCCTAGTACTTTGTCACAATCACGGTGGGATGATTAGCAAGAGCACAAGATGCACTGCTGGCTGCTGAGCCAGACCTGTTTCCTTTAGTGGAACAGATAGTGGCGTTCCCACCACCTTGATCACATTAATAGAGATGACTGAATCTTTATCCTGGGAGACTCTGCTGAGTCTCTCCTGCCTTTTTCTAAATAATAAAAATCACAAGAAAAAGCAATTTAACTATCATCTAATCTAGTGGAGGAGGATGATGGAAGGTTTTGGAAGCTGAGGGCAGATGACATGGCGCTCTAAGCAGGCTACCAGCTGCTGGGCAGTACCTGCCCTTCTCACATAATTGCATCCTATTCTTTGAACAGCTAAGAGAGCAGAGAAACGAAGAGGAACTCCTTCCTCAAAATCACATTTTCCCTGGACACTTAATCACTTAACCAGAGAAGACTCTTGTGGTCTATATGGAGGATGATAAAAAATTCAGAGCTATATGGTTTCCCCTCCTTTTCTTTTTTTTTTCCTTTCTTGTGTGTAACATTTTGTTGTGCATTTCATCAACTTTTAGTACATTATTTCTTGAGGAGTTCACAGACTGTTTTGTGAACGTGCAGGCGTATTTGAAAAAACCATTTTAACGTTGGGGAATACTGCTTTCACTGCGTGTGATGTGGCTATGTTCCCACTGTTATTCCATTTTGTTTTAATATTAGTCTATTGAACCATGAAAAAATCTAAAGTAGGAGAAAGGTACTTTTTCTTTTATGTAGCTAGTATTATGAGCATCATAAAAAACGTATCTCCGATGAATAAAGAAAATATTTATTTTTGCAAAAAACACAGGTAGGAAGGTACAACTATTTAGAAGATATAACTGCTTCAAGAAACTGTGCAAAATCACACAGGTTGCAACCACCTTGTTGTTCCATATCTGTGGGTAGAAATGAGGGTGGGTTTCCCAAAGATCTGTTCCCTTCACCCCTTCTCCTTGCACTCCCCAGATCTCCAATAACCCCATATTCCTCCTACAATTACCTCTTTTGCACATGCCACATCACAGCAATAGCCCTCTGTTTTCCCTAAATCCCTCTTTTTTCTCTCTCTGTCCCCAGTATTCCCAACAGCAGTGAGCTGTCTCCTCTACACACACAAGGCGTGGTGGCAGTGGTTTGGAGCTCTGCCTGGGGACCCTGCCCAGCCTTGGACAGCCAAGCACAAAGGCTGTGGGCTGAGCCACCCTTGCCTGTCCTTCAGCATGTTTCAGTCTTCCACCAGCTCTGCATTTTCCCAAAGTTTCTGGAATTTTGAAATCTCATGTTCTTTGTCAAACATGGCTGCAATGCTACTGTCAGTTCCAAGACTGTGGAGAGGGAAGGAGGAAGGACAGATGTGCAGGTAGAAAGAAAATTTCTTTGTACGAGCCTCCTTTCCAAAGGAAACCCCTGAACGTAAGGAAGGAAGTATAGCAAGTGCCATCATGGTGTAACATTTCAAAATGATCAATTCACAAAGAAAAGAGAAAAAAGGTGCAACCTTTATGCCTCCTGTTGCCACGAACTCTTCTCCTTCTCACTTTGGATTTGCTGTCCAAGACAGTTCGTGTCACACCTCTCAAGGACAGGTACAAAGGACACAGAGGCAGCAACTGTGCTTTGAAATATCTGTCAGAACACCAGGGGTTAATATGCCCAGAGCCTCCTGCCTCGCTGCTCCCTAAGTCTGTGCATTTCTTATGCAGAGCTGATTTGCAGCTGCACTGCTAAGTTTTATCCTGGGAAAAAAATCCTCAAAAATATGTTTCTGCTACAGCAATTCTGCCCTTTGTAATTGGGGAAGAAAATGCCAATGAAATATGCCATACAGTCCTGTGGTGCTGCATTCTGAAATGTGCTTCATTGCATACCACGAAAGCTGGAACTTCAAAACCCATTGATTAAAATGAGGGCATTACTGTACTCTGCTAATTAGGATATAGTACTTAACACTATTCTTAGTTTGCACTGTGCACAGTAAGTACACTTCTATTAATAGTTTTTGGGGGGGTAGGGAGACAGCGTTTATCTATATTTTGTTTTTAATTACTTGAAAAGGCAGGAGCCAGCAGTCACATTTTGAGAATGCTCTGGTAAGAGAAGCTTTCCTGGTGGGAGAAAGCCAAACAAGAGTGGAAGGAGAAAATATATGTCAGATGGCAGAAGGGGGAACAGAACAGCTGAGGATGGGTAGCTGAGATGCAGTGAACTACTAAATTCTCACAATCTCTTTTAACCAGTATTTCTGGGCTTGAAGAGGGAAAATACCCCTTTGAACACTTACGGGAAAGGGTTATCAGCATGCATGAAATAAAATAGGGCTTGTGCAAATCCGTACAAGCGCCCATTTGATAGCCAGAGTGGGAGCAGGAAACTTTAAATGCACACAACAAGAAGCATGTCTAAGCAGGGTTTTCTCTGCCACAGACACTGAGGAAAGGTTAAAACTTCAAACAGCTACAAGTCTTCAGCAGATACATGGAAAAAGAGGTCCTGGAGGTGTGTCAAAATATCTAATATTGGTTATATCTAATAGAAGCATAAGGAAAGTTAAAACAAAGTGTAAAGGAAGAAAAAACAGTCACAAGCCTGGATCAGTTTCTCAGTACTAACAAGCTGCCTAAGCAAAGTGCTGACAGGTTTTATACCAGTGGTGTAAAAAGATTCATGCTGGGCTCTCACTTGAGTGCAGAAGAACAGAAAAACCCAGCACTGACCCCTCAGCAAATCAGCCACCTGGAGAGAGAGCCTTGTGGCCACATTTCCTCGCACAGCAGCCTGACCCTTCCCCTTTTCCCTTCCAGGGTGGCTGTCCCACTGCAGGCAGGCGATGCTCTTGTGCCAAAGCACAGTCATATTAATGGGGGTGTCACCAAGGTGACTCTGGGTTGTGTTTCCCCCAGCCAAGGGCTCGCTCCTGCTGCTTCTTGGTGTTCCAGAGGGAGCAGCTCCTGGTGGGGAGACACAGGCAGGAGCTGCCTGTGGCCCAGCTGCACCCCAGGAATATTAGGATGCTTTCACTTAATGCACTCTGAATCTACCACAGTTCCAACAGAAGCACAGAATATATTTTCCCTCAGCAGTTAACGCGTGCTGAGATTTGTGCTGCCCGAATGCAGGTCATCCGAACGTGCAGAAACCAAGATGGAAAGAATGTGAAGGGAGCCCCTACTCCCCCGAGTAAACAAGTTCTTAATCTTTCTAGGCTCTACCTGAGAAAGGACTTAGGATGCTGATCCTCAATTTTGTCAGTCTGCTCTCCATCATCTGTGGGTGTTTACTGAAGCACCAGGTTGGTTACATAATTTTTCACATTATTCTCACAGGCTGTCCAATGTATGAAGTCAGTCTTTAATTGAAGTTTCTATTTGCATGCTTCACAACCCTTAAAATATTCTGCTTGGAATGTCAGATGAGGTTAATTGAGGACCCTCTTGATGATGGTATTATTGTAATTTGAACTTGGAGAATCCAATATTAATTCTAGGAGGATTCTGTAAGATTTATTTTTCCCCTTTAGGTTTTATCTTTGTATTGAGAATTAGTTTGCAGTTTAAATTCAAAACGATTTTCAATATAGTGAAATTCATAACGTTCTAATGAACTCTAGAAATTATTCTATTCCTGGAAGTAGGATATTGGAATTGCATTTAGATATTACTATTTGGATTCTACAACATAGGAGACTGCATTATACCTTTTTTTGGCTGTTATGATTTGAGGAATTTTTATTTCCTCTTGGCTATATGCAAGAAACTATTTCTCAAGTTTGGCTGAGATCAGCTGTAATTACTGTTCTAGGCTGTTGTCTCCCTGTGCCTGGAGTTGTATATTACTTTTGGAAAACTGATTGTAAAAGTGGTTTCTTACCTAAAAATAATGTTGTTTAGGAATAACCTCCTTCATGTTTTCCATACCATTTTTTAGCAGACAGGATATCTCCATGACGAACGGTGTTTGTCCCCATTTAAAATACAGAGTAACGTGATAACAACCTCAGTGAAAGAGACCTTTGTCAGAGAATTGAGGCATCCATTGAGATCCGTAAGTGCAAATTTTATCACTCAAAAGTTATGGAAACTTTTTCTTCCCCAAGCATATCTTGGCATCCATTTTTCTGTCATCATAGTAAGCTCATGTCCTGTTGAAGCATTACGTGTTACCTTGTGTTGGCAATATTTACCCTGTTCACACTGAATACAGTTACACAAAATCTGTAACGCAGGTAAGCAGTGGCACAGCACAGAAATCTTAATTTCCTTATCCTATTTCAAATGAAAACTTACAATGATTTTCAAGAGTATGTGTAACAGCTTTTAGTCCAGAGTTTTGTGGGATCATTTAAAGCCTGGTACAAAGTGTAGTTTAAGAAATGCTTTAAAGAAGTGACCACTAACTTAGTATCCAGGTATGCAGTTCACAGTTTCAAAATTCTCTGATGTAATTCTCAATCTAACTTAGTATCCAGATATGCAGTTCGCAGTTTCAAAATTCTCTGATGTAATTCTCAATCAGTTGATTTATTTTAGAAGTGAAACTGCATATTTGTTTCCTAGCACATCACACTCTGCTTCCATAGAACTGAAATGGAATTTGGATACAGCTGTGATATTCTTTCACTGAGTCATTAGACAGTGTTTAAAAATCGGTATTTCAGGCAATACTCTACACAGATTTGTTATTTCAGCTTCTGTGTCTGATCCTTCAGAAACAAAAAGAGGCAGACTTTTACCTCCATATGGAATCAATGGCTGTATTCTAAAGGTCATCTGCAGGGGATTGTTTCAAAACACCAATTTCATGCTCACGCTCATACCAGGTTTTGAACCGATGTTCACGTTCATATCAATTTTGTACAGTATGGCTTTTCTTTGCTCTGCTGGACTGTTCAACAAACTATCTTTCTTTGGTTTTTAACTTACTATTCTGGCCTTTCAGTTTTACTCCTCTGCACACTTGGATTTGAGTCATGCACTGAGAAGGAATGAGACAATATTTTATTGTAGCAGCATCCAGAAAGCGTTCTCCTGCAGCCCAGCAATTCCTGTTGTTTCTGTGCAGAGGATACTAATTATCCAGCATGTGAGATTACAATGGCAGAAAATAGTGAACATCTCAAGCAGAGAAGCAATTACAATGTAAAACAAATTATATGGTTACATTTGTTTTTTAAAAAATGTTGTGAAAAGGTTTTTTTTATTTTATTTCTTTCCTTTTTGCTTTTCTCCTAAAAGCTCCCTGCTCACCTCTGTTTCTCCACACTGGGAACAGCAAGCTCAGAATGCTCAGATCCCCATGGGCCACAATCCTGTTGGCATTAAGCACAGATCACTCTGGAACATGCCTAGCCAGGAGCAAGAGGAGCTGTGGTGAGGGGCAGGTGTCCATATGGATCTCTCTGCTCTTTATGCATATGCAGGGCCTTTCCCTGCAGATTTTCAAGCTGCTTCTTACCCTTTTCCCTTTAGATGGGAACTTACATTTGTCTTCCTCTGCTGGCCCTCTCCCTAAGGTGTTACAGCAAAGGGAGGTGATTTGTCTGTGGGTTATTAGAGCAGACACCACATACACTAGGAATTCCCGGTGCATAAATAATGTCCTTGCTAATTAATTTATTTTTGTTTGAGCCTCTCGTCCTGTCCTGTTACTGGCACTTGTGATTATTAGAACAGAAAGCCCAAGTCCTTTCCCAGTCCTTTGTCAGATGGCTGCCTCTTGTGTTAACTAGTGGGTTGCTCTGCACACCGTCCTTGGAATGAAAATTAGCTGCTCTGCAAAAAGGCAGCAGCAGGGGAAAAATAGAAATCATGGAGTTTGAAACCCCACAAAATTTAAGAATAAAAAAATATTGCTGTCATGGTAAATCTGGAGATTAACAAGGAAGATGTAAAAAACACCAAACAAGTGTGTCCCCTTTTCCTTGGCCAGCTCCTTCCCAGCCAGGCCTGAGAGGTCAGGAGACAAGATCTTCACTCTGAGATGGGATATATAAACAGGACATTAAGGAATGGCATTGCTTGTCTGACCACTGTTATCACTGCTAGCGACTGCCACTATATGGATTTCCAGTAGCTACAAGAAATGCAACTAGATCTGGTCTGGCAGGTGTTCCAAGCGCTGTAGCAGTCTTGTCCGGCTGAAAACAAAAATAAGTGTTTATCAGAGAGTTCTGATTGCTAGAGAATGGTCCCCCCAGCTCCTAATGGAAAGTTACATTTTGCAGAACAATCTATAGATGCTATCTCACGGCTGTCACAGTGAAATTACCTTCAGAGAAGTGAGCCAGGAGTCTGCTAGGGTGTGCAAATGTCCTGAATCCGAGTGCCTCAGTGGTGCAGTTACATCTCATTTTCATTAAAAAAAAATGCATCGAGGAAGGATTTCACATCATTCTTTAAGATAACATGAAAACCACATCACTTCTGGACTGTGACATTCTTATTCCACCCAAAGGTAATTTGTTTCCTGTGTATAGAAAAGCTGCTATTTCCTTTTGTGCATCTCCAGAAGTGTGTATTTTGTTTCCTGCTCAACAGAAATTTTGACTGAAAGCAAATATATAAACTACCTCTACTTCTGTAAAGCAACTATGCAGAGTGCCTGACTTACAGTTCAGAAGCCTGAGAAAGAACCCTCTTTGTTTTATTTTTGGGGTTTCAGTTGGTTTTTCTTTGTTTGTTTTTTTCTGACCAGTGTCTATGCTGAGAGCTATGGACATAATCAACAAACTGAAGAGACAAGCAACAATAGCCACCACAGAGAAGTTCAGAAAAATCTAACTGATGAAAAAGTTTAGCAAACAGCCTGGAGAAAATACAAGGAAGATGGTGAGGGGTTTTTTCCTCTTTATTTTCTGTGAGTGATAAGCAGAATGATGCAAAAATATGGAGCTTGGGAGTTTTGTTTTCCCGGGGCCTGGGCATGTGCGAGAAGCAAAAATGGCCTAAATTAAGGTGAAAGTGTAGACTACTTAGTGGAAAGCATTTTGTAACAGTGAAAACTGTTACGGAAGTAAAAAAAAAAAACCTAGCCATTGAATGTAAAAGTGTACACAAACTAAAATTCCATACAAAGCCCTGAAGAATACTTATTCAGAAGCTACAACTCTTGGCCATAGATTTTTAATCTAAAAACAGAAGATCTTTCTTTCCTCTTATCCAGCAATACATGGCCTAAACTGGTGTTCACTGTAACACATACTCTAAAAGACTTTCCAAAGTGGGGAAAAAAAATAAATATATATAAACTATATATAATATATGTTCCTGAAAAGTCCAGATCTGGAGAAGGACTTTTATTAGGTGGCCAGATGCAAAAGGAAAATTCCTCTTCTTGGTTTAAGACCAAAACTGAAACACATGAAGGATCTCAGAAGTTGTTTTAATAAGCTGAAAGAGGACTGTGGACTAAGGCAATGGCTGAAGTTGCTGCACCTTAATGAAGCGCTGACAGTACCAAGTTATTACTCAATTTTTTGCTGGTTTGGGCAGAATATTCAAAAGACAGACAAGTTTTGACAGGCAGTAGTCCTGTTCTTGTACCCCAAGTATTCAGATGCTTCAGGACATTTATCACGGCTGCCAAAACTGGATTCACCATCCATGGGTTTCAAAAAGAGAGAGATTTTGGCTGTTCTTGCTTTGGGAAAAGGGGCAAATATTCTCATTCTTTCTTCCCTTCCTTTGCCTACATCTTTTTCACTTACTTCTGGCTGGACTCAGGCCTGTGATAAATCATCCACAGGAGTAGCCAGGGCTCCTTGTGGCTCTTTCCTCGGGCGGAAGATGTGCCAAAGCCACACCTCCTGTAAAATGCACACAGCAACTGAGCTTTCCTATCAGCCACCCTCATCTCAGCAATTCCGTGCTGGGAAATGACAGACAGGGCTGCAGAGTAACTGGGGGAGGAGGGAAGAGGAGACAGTGCTTTGTTTAATTATCCCACTTCAGCGTGACTGCCGCAGTGTTATCTTAAAAGTGAGAAGATTTGGAAACTAGATTTCTGGTTATTAGTGTTCAGAATATTGTAATTCCAGCACTCAGCATCTTTCACTGAGGATTTACTCGCACTAGAATGAAGTAGCCAGGCTCTCACATCCTCTGATCTCCTCAGAGGACCAGCTGTCACCCGTGCTGGCAGACAGGAGCCCTGGGCTCACGGATCAGAGGCACTCCTGTGGCAAGTAGCAAAGAGGGGAATCAGTGTCTGTCGGGGCTTGGGGGAGATCCATCTCATCCTTCAGGAGGAAGCCCGCGGTGCCTGAGCTACACCAGCGTGTTTGCAGGCACTGCTGTCGCCACATCCTGATGCCAGATGAAGCTCTGCCGTCATTTACTGCCTGGGCTGAGGCTGAAGTCCAGCACACATAACAGAAAGGAGCTTTAAGAAAGTAGTCAACAATGAAGGGAGTGTGAGTGTCAGGTATTGATGATGCGGTGCGCCCGGTCTGCAGCTGCACGACAGGAGGAAAGCAAAAGAAAGCATCACAAAAGCAGTAGGCATCGCAGATTGCCTTTCACAGTGGGAGGTGAGCAGCATTCTTACCTGGACAAAAGATATATTTAGATAATAATTCACAAAGAATTAGACTGTATGAAACCTCTTAAGGGACTCTGCATGTAACACAGCCAATGGTAAAATATCAGCGAAAGCTGCAACTACCTCAGGCAGCACATGCTGTCTGAGACAGAGAAGAACAAACCACTTGGATCCCCAAAATGACTGCTCACATGAGACCACAACCTTCTGATCAGTCCCTATGTTTGTACCCATTTCAGGGGACATTTTGGAGTGTATTTGGCACAAGCAAGCATATGCATCAAAACCAAGGAGTTTGCCAAAGTGAAATGGTGGAAACTTGCTATCCACCAGCTGTGATCCTGGCCAGGAGCTTGGGCAATACCACATAAACACCTGTTTTCATTTGCTGAGCGGTGTTGTGGCACCGAGGTGAGCGGTGCTTTTAATATGGCCATGATCTGCTTTCAAAGCTCCAAAAACAGCTCTTAGCTGAAAATATCACGTAACATTTTTTTTCGCCTTTGTTGCACACGGTTCATCCTCGGAGGGAGAAGAACTCCTGTGCTCATCTGGGCTTGGGAACAGCAACTCCCTTGAACACAGCAGGCATTCAACCTGAGGCCGAGCAGGTTCAGGCACTGAGCCACGAAGCTGTAAGTGTGCAGGCTTGCCTTTGCATAAAGAAGGAATTATGAGTTGTGAGCAGGGGGAGATAGCTGCTAGGTGAAAATAAGAGAAAATGCATTAATAGAAATTCAATTTAAGTTTAAAGAAAAAAAAAAGGAGACCAACCTAGTTAATTTTAGAAGGATCCATGAGTCAAAATGTAAGACCTTTAGTTAGGAAATAATTGCACACTTATGACCTGAGGCAACAGTCAGAACTTGCTGAAAAAAAAAAGGCACATGTCATTAAATTTAATAATGCTTAATTATAGAATCATAAATATTTGAGATTGGAAAGGCCCATCAAGTCACTTGAGTCCCCCTCCCTATCAATGCAAGACTGTTCCCTATTGCACACATGGTGGCATGTTTTCTGCAGACTATTACAACTCACTGTCAGGAGGATTTTCCTTAAATTCTGCGTCAATTTTCTATTTCTTAATTTCATCCCATTACTCTCTGATATACCTGCTTGTTTTCTGCTAAGTAATTTCTTTCCTTTCCTAGTGTGTGCGTGTCAGTCAAATATTTGTAGATGGTTAGAACACCTCTCCTTAGTTATCACTTAGCCAAACTAGACATATTTATTTAGTTCTTTTAATCTTCCTCATAGGTAAATCCCTCCAGTCCCTTAATTATTTTGTTGCTCTTTTCTGAACTCTTTCTTTCCTAACCTTTCTTGTAGTCGTATTGAATGCAGTATCCTGGTTCCTGTCATCCAGAGCCACGGAAAAATCGGGAGTGCTGTTGCATCTCTGCTGCAATGCGGTGTGTCTGTGTTTGACCCGTTATAATTTTTTTTCCCCTGATCTATCATGCTGAGCACCATGCAAGGCTGGAGAGAGGTCAAAAGAATCTTTGTTTTTAAAATTCTGCCCTGCAGCTATTCCTTACGGTGCTGTCAGCAGGGAAGACATTTCGTCTCCTAAAACCTTACTTCTGATGGATTTTCAACGCAAAGATGTTGTAACTTGGGCCTTCTTCTGCATTGGACAGTTTCACTTACACTTCTCTCTTTCTGTGCTTCTTCACTGTCCTCTGCCGCATGTGTTTCAGAGGAGATCAGTAAGAATGGCAGAACAGACAGAGCAAGAACAAAAAACCCCAAAATGTAGCTTACTGCACAAAAAGCTTTGTCTCCTGAGTTTATCATCCCACAGATTAGCAGCCCAGGCTGAGGAGAAGGCTCTAGGGAGACACTGTGATGAAAGTTCAAGAATGAAGACTGAAGCAAGGAGACAGAGTAGTGTAGAAATAACTTAGAGGGGCAAGCTGACAGGGCAGATGAAGACAGGAAAGACAGTGCATGTATTATCTCCCTGACCAGCACCTAGCAGCAGATTCCGTTCTCGAATAATTGGTGCTACGTTGATTGCTTTGGAGGGCTCTGTTTTGACTATTCCTTGTCAGTTTTGATATTTCCATTTACACTGAAGCACTCTCTTCTTCCTCAGACCTTGGTTCCAATGGAGTTGAAAGGTGGGCCCTCCATGCAGACTCTGACTTTGCTTTCCTGACAGGTCCTCTGCCCTTACCGCAAGGTCCCCAAATAGTGACATCCATCTCTTTTGTGTGCTCTTAACAGGGAGTAGTTTCTAACAGCACATTGCAGAAAATTCAGGGGGTTTAGGATAACCTGGTTGATGCCCAGGGTTAGGAAGAGACTAGTCAGCATCCATTCTCTTGAGACCTTACCTGGTTAAACAAAACCAAATATTAAATATTAAATAAAAAATATTAAATAGTAAGTAAATATTGCCCGAGAAGCTCTAGATTAAAATAATATGTATCAGTTGTACCGGTGTTCAAGACAAGGGATTTTCTGGTGTTTGCTTTATCCTTATATTTTACACTTTTCATTTCATCTTGTAAAATCATGACAATTGGCAGAGCTGTGTAGGAACGCAAAAAGTAAATGTAAAAACCTGTGAATGCAAAGGCATATATGTAAATATTCCAACAAATGGATGAGTATCTACATGAAGGACGACCTATCTCTTTTTCTTTTCTGGAAGTTCTCATCTGATTTGTTTTGTTGTGGTTTTTGTTTCCTCAAAAATAATGAAATTGTTGTGTCTCATACTTTTAAAATAACTATTTATGTGACAGCTGCCATGATATTTATTACAATTGATAGAAAATACCTTTTCTTTTATTTTTCATGTAGCTGTCAAGTAGATCTCTTACATATTTCTGATAAGTCATTATCAGAGTAACTGTCTGAAATAATTCCATGGGAAGAAACTGACCCTTGAGAGAAACTTATTTTAAACCATAGACAACAAACATGAACAAGGAATGTTTCCAACCCAGCCATGAATTTTTTGTGCATCCAGCCCTACACTAAAGAGTGCCTGACAAAAGTGTGCGTGTTCAGATGAATAACCAGTGCCTGAAGCTGACAGAATCCACGGAAGCCATCACTTGTCTGTGGAAATCATGGTGCTTAAACAAGGGCTCCTGAAGAGCTCTCCTCATCAAAACATTTTACATTAATGCAGTAGCCACACCGCCACAGAGGCAAGGAGAGCAGGGTACTGTGAGACCACGGTTTTCCAGCACGAGCTTTGCTCTGGTTGTCCACAATCCCAGGAGGATTCCCCTCGTGTTCTTTTTGGGTGCTACAGGAACCTAAATAAAGTTGAAAACTGAAGTCCTGAGGCAAATTCAGATGACGGATCCTGAAAGCTTTTGCCTTTCTCTGACTTATCTAATATGTCAGGCAGTCAGCATGACAGAGAAAAAAGGGTGTTTATGCAGCATTTTCCCCAATTTACATCATTTTCTCAGCCTATGTCTAAAACACTCTGACACTGTAAGTTGTTTCTTCTCCCCTTAAAAAGGTTTTGAGACATTTCTGGAAAAAAAGAAAGTATGCAAAACATGCAGAGATTAAACTCCAGTCTCCAAATCTCCTTATTTTAGATCTTCGTTTTGGTGGCTCAGAAAATGAAGGCTATCGGCTCTTGGATTATGTAAACTGACACGGTGCATTTCGTTTCATTTTCTTCAGAGTGCATGCATCAACTTATCCATAAAGTATTGATTGCAGGGGGTGGAAGCTGTCTGCAAGTGCTGGCTGATTTTAGAAGAGATTTTATTTGCAATTCTGCCTCAAAAGCAAGGTGTTGCTGTTACTTATAATAGAAAGTACGTGGTGTTGAAGACATGCAGGTGTCTTTGGGAGAGAGGCCTGCCCTCCAGTGCCCAAGTTTGTGTCTTTATGCACAGTGTATGTGAAAACACGAGGAAGTCATTGCACTTGAGTCATTCCTCTGGGGCAAATTGCCTTCAAATCTTTGTTTTCCCTGCTACATCTGCTATCCTGCTTGCTCTCTCTGTTTTCCACACATCTACATCTACAAGGGATTTCCCGGGCAGAAGCCTGTAGTTATGTGCCAAACACTTGTTCTGTGCACAAACAGAGAAGATAATGTTTCGGGGATGTATCACACACTGAGCTCATGCTCAGCAGATCCAGCAAACACGGCCTGGAAGCCTCAGCCTCGGCGAGCAGAGCTGTATGGCACGACTACAGAAACCCTGAGCACCATGCCCGCAGCAGAGACCTGACATGTCTGAGAGGACCAGACATGTGGCAGAGCCTTCACACAGCTCAAAATCTCAGAGTTCTGGGAAAACCTGCAAGGTCTTTGATAGAAGCTGGACAAAACTTCCTCTGACAAAAGGCTGTTTCTAAGAGATCGACAGCCACCATATGGATTTTGACACAAGAGTCGCTGAAGGGATTGGTCCCCGTCCTATCGATGCCATGATGATTTTTTGCTTTTTCATATACTCCTCTTACATACCCTTTCATATACCCTTTTATAAAGCTTTTATGTATCCTCAGCACTTTTAGCCCACACACTTGTAATTCCCCAAGTCTGATAACTAGCGTAGACCCAAAGCTCCGTTAAGCCAAGAGACCAAACATCTTGGAAGCCTCGCAGTTGGGTCAAAAAGCTCCAGACACCAAGCTCGTCTCCAGAACACATTCTGTAAACCAAGAACCATCCAGGGCGAAGGATCCTCAGGACGGGGGCTCCTCTTGAGCCTCTCATTGGGGAATCTTTGATAGATATGCTAATGTGCAAGGTCTGTAACTGTATACACGAATCATCGTGTGGGTGCATTTTGGGGTGGGCATCCTGTGTGCATCTTTTGGGTGTTCATCTTTCGGTGTGCATTCGGGGATGCTTTCTACCTGGATGTGGTGCACCAGAGGATCCTTATATACCGAGGTAAAACCCTTTTTCCCCCTCTAACCGTGTTTGGCTTTTAATTCTAAGCCCAGGGAAAGGCAACACTATCATTCCCTCCAGGAGATGGCTAGCAGCGCTGCCCGCGACCCTTGGTTTAGGGTCACAGGTGGTGTATACACAGGTATATGTTTTTATCTTTGTACAGAACACCCTGGCCGCCTGATCCGGGGCCCTTGAGTACCAGGTAGCCCGACAGCCGAGCCGGGCATGAGCTGGCAGAGCTGGCCTCTGCTCCCTCCCCGCTCCCTGTTTGAAATGCTTGCTCGGTCAGCTGGCCCTTATCGCCCCCTCAGCCCTCAGCTGTGAGAGGCAGGAGCACAGAGCACCTCCACGGGTGCTTTTGCATCCAGCAGCTGATGCTGGGGCTGCGGCCGGGGGCGGGTACCGGGGATGGGCGCTGCCGCCCGGCTGCTCCCCGCCCGCTGAAGGATGCTCACACTGCAGCTCGCAAACAGCTTCCTAATGCTCCAAACAGGCTTTTAAACACCATCACGATTTCCTACCTGCGTTCAGGACAGGTCAGGCGTTTCCCTACTGAGACGCGATAAACGCGCTCTTGCCTGACTTCCAAAAGGCGCTAAGCTTTTCCCAAGTTTCGTAGCGCTCCCAGAGACTGTGTTAGAGGCAAAATGGTCGTAGCTGCGTGTCGGATTTTCCCCGTTGCGGCAGCGGTTTTGCTGCCTTGTGGCTCCTCGGAGCGGCGGGCGCCGGCAGTGCCGCCCGGCCGGGGCGGGAGCGCTCGGCTGACTCATTTCGGAGCGCTGTGCCATGAAAAGGGACAGCCCACATTAGTCCTGCCTGGTGACTGGATTAGCACACTGGTTATGTAGCGAATTATCTGCGGGTTTTGCTGTGGTTCTGTGCTTTATGTCTTGCGCTTTCTATATGCAGAGCATACGATTTTTTGTAGGTTTTTTCCGCGTCTTAATTTGTTGCCCCCATGACGCACTTTTCTAAAAGGGATTTCCAAACCTAGAGTGGTCTAGGTGATTAATGAAACTCACGTATTCTTTCATAAACATGTGTTTCATAATTTTAATAGCACAATGTTGCAGCAGCTTCTTGTACTCCTATTTTAGGGAATCAGCGTTTGCACCACAAAAGACAGCATCAGTCACTTTCTCAGGTTTTGTAGCCCATCTGCCCTGCACTGGAGATCCCTGGAGATGTCATTACCGAAGTGATGAGACATTCTGGTGTAAGTGCTCATGGTCTCTGCAGAGCACAGGGCTGGGAATTAAGCATGCATCTTATGAACAGTAGTGCAGAACAGCATCAATAAATGACTATTCTCCTCCTTAATGTTTGCTTTTAGATTCAGGATGACTAGAAGTAACTACTGCCAGGCCAGAACTCCTGATTTTTAATTCCTGCTCAGGCCTGGATTGGTGCTGCTGAACTCCATTGTGCCTCTGGGAAATGGACACAATGCTTGCACTTATCACTGAGCTGTTGTGGTGACCAGCTACTGCCCAGGCAGTTCTTGGAGTGCAGAAGTGCTCTGTGGGAAGAAAGGTTTGTGGCTGTAATGGAACAGGACTTCAGTAACAATTCTTGGCTAAGGTGAGAGACTACCAGCCCTGTCCAGTGAAACCCTAGGTAGTTTGCCAGTTGTCTCAGATGGAGAATGTTTCTATTTTTCAGGTTAGTTCTTCCACTACAAACACTTGTTTTTTCTACCAGTATGTGCAACATGGTAAGTAAACATGTCTGTGTTTGCTCTGCAGCAGGTTCTACGATTTGGCTTTTTTTTTGTTTGGATCACACGTTAAAACACAGAGGAATAATCTGATAGTGAGGTAAGCTTTGTGTTGAGGTTAGCACTAATATATAGCAGAACTCCTTGTGCTTAAAACACAGCTATGGCAGCCGAATTATTGTCCCTGTGCAGTTTTCACAGTTATTACTTGGTAGGTTGCCTCTTCAGTGTCAAATTAGAAGTCATTCGGCCAGAACCATTGCAGAGGTGCCTCTTGAGGTTTGTAGGTCCACATACTCGAAGTATATTACATATTTTTCTGAATAGTTGTGCTTTCACAGGGGTCTGTATTAGAACAGCATGAAATCTGCTGCTGTTTACACGGGTTTCATCTAAACCTCACTGGTGGGTTCGCTTTATGCACTGTCAGCAGCACTGAGAGTCAAACCCTGCTTCAGACAAACTTGAAAGTTAAAAAACTTGGACTCAGCTGCCTGAATATCTTCCAGTATCTTTCTCCTTTCCATTCTTTTCTTCAAGGGCAAATTTGCTTTTAGCTTTCTGATACTGTGTGAACACCAAGCAGCTTCGTTTCCTACTTTTCAAGAGCCATTTCATTTTGCAGTTTTGCTTGCACACACTCATCTGTACACACCCTTGCTGGGGTGTACAGAAAGCAGGATGGGAAACAAGTATAGCTTTCATTCACCCTTTTTTTTTTTTACGTATTTTTGGCCACGGAGGATGAATTTTGTGTGTTCAAGTGTTTGTTTAAATGCTGGCCGTGGAGACCATAAAAAAGAGGAAAGAATAGAAGGGTTGATGAAAACATTCAAGGAACCAACTGCCTTATTCAGGTGAAGAGGAATTTCACGGAAGAAATGCTTACACATTATATTTGGCATAAAGTCAGAAAGTTTTTTTCTGTCCCTTAGTAATTAATGATTGGACTGGTTGGTGAAGCAGAGAAGTGTTGTGGTCCTCATTCCACTGTTAAGGGATCTACAGCTGCAGTAAATGAAGGCAGGGAGATATCTACCCAGTTTAAATTTGTGTAGAAACATGATAAAAGGGTTAGGCACCAAATTAAACATGGAATTAAGCAAAATAGTGATGAATTTTCTTTAACTGCCTCTGCTGTTGTTAATTTTATTTGATCTCACCCATTTTTTAAAAAATATTTTATAATAAATCATACAAGTGGTGTCTTCTGAAAACCAGCCTTATTTTTCATGTAATGCCTTTGCCTGAAAATTGTCACTACAATGTCTTCTGGCAAATGAGAGAGAGATTTGAGTATGGTAAAAGACAAATCTGTGTACGGATTAAAACAGAGAAGAGTTCCAGTCCCCCAAAGGGATTCTTAATCTTAAAAAGTAAAAGCCAGATGAGATTAAAAAGGAATTATATAGCAAATAGAGTTAATGCTTTTATCTAATACAAATGGAAGGGAAAATTTTAGACACAGACAATTAGTTGTAGTTAAAATTATTAAAACTAAGCATTTTATATATATATATGTTTTGTATTCTACAATGCATGTTAAGATGGAGTCTCCAGGGAACCTCTTAAATTTCAAGATTCAAAGTAAAAAACTGACTGAAAATCCAGCCTTGATCATGGTTATTTAAACAGATATCATGAACCTGACTTGGTCCTTGCAAAGTTTAATTCCTTTGTCTTTGTGTAAGAAGATGAACTGCCATAAACTTCGGTTTGATACTTCTTTATCTTTTCCGGACATTTTCCTTTGCTGCAGCTTGTATTTGCAAGGCATGACGGATAACCGGGTTCAAAGCGACCAAGATCTGGTAAATTATTTCCATTATATGTTAGGTGTAATTTTTTGTGTGAAATCGTGACAGATTGTAATAACCTGGAGAGAATCCTTGTAACCCCTTTTCCAGGAAAAGAACAGGCATGAGTTTGGCAGTTTCTTTGTCAGACACGAGAGTTTATAAAAGCAGCATCTCCTCTAATTCCTTTCTCGATGCAACCACAGCCATAAACATGCAGGTACACCACCACATTTTTCTTCAAAAGGATTTTTCTACAGCCCTGCCCAACATTTTCCTTGTGTATTTTTCAATGAATTTGTTTAATTTTGCTGCTGGGAAGTAATATTACCTCTGGATTATAAACAGATCTATCCAGAGTAGGGATGGAGTTGTTGTATTGTCTAAAAGGGAGTTGTGATGGATAAGACTGATTAATACTCATTGAGACTCCTGGGACGATCCTTTCAGAGCTATTCTTTGGGTACACCCACACACCAATCCATCAAACAGAAAGAAGAGGGTCTGTGGAGCACCATTCTGCTGTTGGAGCTTGAAGTGCTGGGCAGGGAAAGTCTGGAGTTCCCTCAAGCCCCACTGCAGGGATTACAGGAGACTGGGCACTCTCTCCAAAAGGCTTTGGCACGCCCTCAGTGGGAGCGTGTGGCTGCAGCCACACCTCTGAAACCTGCCCAGAGACATTTTCATGCATAACATATGATGTGCTGGCCCGAATGCTGGAAGTTAAACCAAGCATCTGCTCAGGCTTCCCTACAGGGAAGTCGTGCTTACACGGGAAGGTGCTGGGCAGAGTCTGCCGTAAGATTAATGAGGGTAAGCGGAGGCTCAACAGCAATGGCAAGAAGATGTAGCAAATGAAATCCTCTCCAGGCCTCTCCTGTCTGCAGAGAGTAGCTCAAACCCCTCAGCCACATAAGAAACAAAAATAAATTTTCTAGGTCATTTTATTTTTGAAGATTAACTTGAGATCAGAGACTCACGTCACGCTGTGCCGATGCCTCTGTATTTTGCAATATAGTTATTGGTACAGATTTTTGAGGGCTAAATTGTCAAAATAGCTCAGTAGTTGTGCGAAATCTAATAATTTTGTACAGGTTACAGTACCTCTGTGTTTGAAACGGATTTTTAAATTCCAGTTGCTGAGACTGCATCTTTAGCTGTTCCCTGATTGTTTGTAGATATTGTGAATGCCTTTGGATCCAGACAGAGTGATAATGACTTTGAGCACAGAAATGAAGTCGGATTTTCAGAAGAGCTTTCTGCACTGGGTAATAGCTCACATATTGAAATGTGCTCACCCAAGAGGTGTTAGGGAAGCAGCAAAGGGAACCCAGATTTGTCTGCAAAATAGGGATTAGAAACCAGAACAGGTAAAATGAATCTAATTTCTCATGGAAGTTCTGGTAAAAATCAAACCCCATTATTTTCATCACTAATTTTAGGCCAGGATCTGCAACCATTGCTGAAGGTACCCATTACCTCTTTAGCAGTGCAATTCCATTTATTAAAGTACGTGTCAAAGAAACATGGACAACTGTTCCTCCCAGGCTAGGCTGCTGCTTAACACAAGTTCCAGAAGTGTTAAGCCTTTATTGATTAAGATTCTGAGTTCTTTATATGATATAACCAGCCTAAGCAGAAATAGCCAATGTGCTGGAAGGCAGTAAATTTCATTTGCAAAAAGAACAGCATGAAAGGATCTGTGCTGCAGTGATGTCTTGTTTTCTTTACTGCTGCTGTGGAGTTGAAAGCCCATCTGTCCTCCTAATTATGTTAAATTCATTCAGGAGTCACTTAACTGAAGTATCCTTAACCTAGTGCTTCTGCAAACTAGTACATCCACACAGAAAATAGTTATTAAAATAAACATCTCATTATCAGCAGCCTAATGCAGTACCATTGTGAGTAATCAATGACTTCTCTGGCAATCATGGGAATTATACAATATAATTGAGTTATTTATAATAAAATTGCTAAAGAGTTGCTGACTTTCACAGTTAAACATTTTTTCTTTCTTTTGTACAGCCTGCTGATCTTGCTCTGAGTTTTCAACACACTATGTTGTTTTTTTTGTCCTATCATAACTTTAGAATAGAAATCTATTAAGCTAAGCACAGGTTTATAAAAGATCCTGAAGTCATATAACAGAATCACATTGTGTTCCTTAAGCTTTAAAAACATCACTTCAGGTAAGAATTTTATGCTACCTTCCGAAATGAAATAGAAGCTGAAAAAATACAATACGAATTTTTTTTATGTGTTGCTTCCACCTCATGCTGACAGTTCATATTTTGCCCTTTTTGCTTTAGTCTCTTAGTCAGCCATGCAGTAAAATGGGTTTGAATCTCCTGCACACTCATTACAGAGAACATGTGAGAGTCAGGCTAATGCCGAAGCCTCAGCTCTGAGTAAATAAATATAGGAATAAGAAGCTTCCAGCAGATACAATAAAGGCATACAAATGCCTTTGCTTTGCAAGCCTGTGCCCCCCTCCGCATTTGTCTTCTCTTCCACTGATGATTACCCACAGACAGAAATCCTGGTAGAAAGTGGCTACTCCTCATCTCTGAGATTTCCACCTTAGCTTAAACTGGTGATGAACGTGATGTAAAATAACCCTGCACATTTTACCCAAAAATGAATGAAAGAGTATTCATGTTCTGTAGTTTCAGGGGTGATCTCTACCAGGTGGATGTTGGTAATCATCTGGAAGTAGTAAAGTTATTAACCACATCCAAAACTGGGTGTTTGCCCATTCCTGCCTGGAAAGGGAAGGGAAATACAGGCAACTGTGATCTTGCCCTCCAGACTGACAATGTAGAACACGAATGCACTAGATATCTTAAAATATATTACAAATATTTTCTTCTCTCCATCAGATGCTCCGGCAATTATTTGGAGCCTCAGAGTTAGATTGTCATTAAAAGTCGTAGTCCAGGTCTGCATCAGCACAACTCAGTCGCGAGACCATTGATATCAGGGGTTTTTTAAGGAGGCAGTAGGCTTGTCCCCTTTCCTGTGGGTACAAGATTTGCAAAGCTGTGCTCTGGTTCAGGATTGAGAGGTTAGAAGACATGCAAGTCACCAGTGTGAAAATGAAAGGAATCAAATTCAGAGATCCTACTCTGTGCCACGAAAAAATCCAGAGAGTAGCAGTTAAAGCTTGTGCGTTTATCAGGCAGATGAATTTGTAGGTGAGCTGACTCCAACCCACACCGAAGTTGGGGAGCTTTTCTGTTGACTGACAGCAATGAGCTGAGCAGGACATCTCAGAAGTCAGGTGGGAAAAAACCGCTCTGTGCAGGCTCAGTAGTCCTTCCAAACAGAGGACACCATGTGTCTGTGGGAGGAGGGTGGGAGAGTTAACACGTGGTCCTAACTGCTATAAAACGAAAGTTAGACCTAGATTCCCCCAGTCTTGAAGGGTCTCCACCCAGCCTGAGAGACAGACAAGGACAAATCACATGAAGGCCTCCAGGAGATGCACCCTTGCACCTTTTTTAATACACAGCAGTGACGATGGAGGAAGGGTCTTGCCAGCCTTTTTCCCTCATTTGAAAAGACGCACTGCTGTGTTTCATTTTACTTAATGCAAAAATGGCAGAAGGAGGGAGGCAGGAGAAAAGCGTCTATATCAGACACAACAGAAGGAAATATGGGAGGGGGGTGGGGAGCTGGGTTGGTGGTGCCTGGTTTATGGCCCTTCTGTGCCATCCGAATGGCACAAAAGTCTAAAAAACAGCCTGAGCATCTGTGTTGCTCTCTGCACCACTATGATAATGAAAATCCGCAAATGCTTAGAGGAATAAACAACATTTCAAGTTTCCTGAGGTTATATCAAAGAAATATTTATTCTATCTGGAAAAAGACTACCCAGAGAAGTATTGAAGTTAAGAAAAAAGGCATAATGTGTTCACAATGTGAGGGAGAAGAGCAGCACAGCAAGCAACCTTAACTAGGCTGTTTCCAAACTTTTGACTGCCTAACCATGCACCCTTAATGCTCTGTTGCCATATTTGCAATGCACACAGTATTATATAGATATATATAATACCAACTGTCTGGCTAGATATAGATATCTTATTTTTATTGGAATTTAATCCTCAGTCTCCTCTCTGCTTCTCTTTTCACAGTTTTTCTTAAGCAGAATGTGAAACTAATGCTTTCAAATTTCAGCTGCACTTTTGAACTCATGATATTTGAAAGCAATTTTTTCTCATCACAACCTGAAACTGATATGTTGTTACACAGGAAATGTTGCACATCTCAAAACTCTCCACTCACAGAAGAGGCGGAATGTATCCTTTTGAAGGTGTGGGATGCATGTGAAAAAAGTATCAAGATTACTCGGCTCCTTGGAAATTATCACTGCAACTCTTCTCTGCCTCTCTTTTCCTTTACACAAGTGCCAAAATTGTCTCTTAAAAATGCTTAAAATTCATATTCTGTCGTGTAGATCCTGGAGTTTATTTTGAAATGAGAGCTTGTCTGTGAAAGCTGTATCATGTATTTTGGTGTTTATGCTACATAAAAAAAAAAAAAACAAAGTAAATCCAAACTCAGGTCCATAATTAGATCTAAGAAAGAAATTAGTAGAGCACTTAAATGATTCCCAAAGTTAAATCCTGCCTGCCCAATAAAAGCCAGTGACACTGGAGCCCTCCCAGGTCTATGATGATCGAAGGATCTTAGCACCCAAGTAGTCTCGAAGACTTAGGTACCTAAATCTACCATCTAAAGATGGGTAATTTCTTCCTATTTTATTACAAAGGGATGTGATTTTGAGGACAAAGAGAAGAGACAGAAGATGAAGCACGGTTCTCTAGCCCAGTGAGGTCAATGTCTTGAATTTGTGGAAGTTAAATTAAACTAAAAAACAGTCTTCAAAGCAAGGAGAATTCTCATCCAGAAGGGAATATCAGGAGGGAGATTGCTTTTTGTCACTTCTGAGCAGGATCAGATGCAAGATAGGAACACCAGGGAACTTTCTGGTGAACATCCAAGCATCTTTATCCTTTTGGATGCTGGCAAGGTTAAGAAAGGGTTTTGTGAATTGTGTTCTTGAATTCAAATGTCTAAATCTCACATAAAACCTACCCAGGATATCTAACTGCCTCTGCTGAATTGATTTTGTTTCCTACTGTTTTTTCCTGATTACTTATATATATATTCTTTATACATGTGTGCATTTTAACCCCGTAACTGCTGCCATGTTATGTGGCAGATCAAAATTTGATAAAGGTGAGATCAAACTCCTAATTTCTCTTCACTCCCAGAGTTCAGTAACTTTAGATAGGAAGCATTTGTCACGCAGGAAAAGCTGCAGTGTTGATTCCTTCTCCAGTAATCACCCACCCATCTAATCCATCATACTCGACCAGATTATATGTAAATCTGATTAGCTCACATAAGAATGTAAGGGGGTTTCTCGCTCCCTTTGGTAAACACATCAGTCCAATAACCCGGACATCAGCAGAAACAAGCTTTACACTTTACGGGGGAGAATCAATAATCCTAAGGATATGCTGATTATAAGTGCACACAACCACCAGGAAGGCTGTAGGCAGCTTATGAGAGAAATCCTTCATCTCTTAAACTGATCAGACCCACAGATTTGCTGGGTTAGCTGATCATGCTTTCTTCAGAAGACCTATGTGCTTAATGCAACAGCTCAATAATGCAGCATTAATTTTAATTAACGAATTTCTTGTAGACCTACAGCTTCATCATATTGTTACCGTAGCCAGGGTTAGGAAATTGTCCGAAGAAAATAAATTTGAAGCAACCCAGGCACAGGTAAATAGCCTGTTATTATCTACGAACCATTGTCATTATGGTCATTTCTGAAAAATCATGTGTTTCCCATGGTTCGTTAAATCTGTTTTACAGCCTGGATAAATGAGCTACTTTGACGTGTCAGCAGCTACCCCAAGCAGGAGGCTTTATTCTGCTAAGAAAGATGGCAATCAGCTATAAGAAAGGCATTCCAGAAAACATCTTATACAAAATTCATGGGTTTATTAATTCATAATGTTAAATGTTTTTGGCAGCTAACTAGTCACAGAATTTCATCAAGACGTGCACTTATAAACAAAGGGAAAGCAATAGCTTTTCTTTAGCAACTTTGCTCTGATACTTTTAGTCCTTCAGGGAAAAAAAGAAAAAGTAACATTCTCAAGATGGGAATTTTCTATTTCAGCAAGCCTGTCTACCAGATTGTCAGCAAATGTCTTCAAAATGGCCAGTGTGAGGCTTCCACCAAGATTTATCTACAAATGAGTCAGAAAAAACCCACGTTATGGAATCTGAAAAAGGCAAGAAAGGAGAAGGGGAGGAGACAATGTGCCCATTTCAGCCAGGGGTTTGTGCTGCCCTTGCCACAAACAGATTTGGAGCAGGCCAGGCTGGTTAACACAACTGTAGCTCCTCAGCAGGCACTTACACGATGGCACATGGAATTTATTTCGTGTGATATCATTAAGGGAATGCTGTGAAGAGGGAGAGCAGAGAGGAAGGCTGGTGCTGGTGACTGTGCTGTGGTTTGAAGAGGAACAGCCTAGAAATGAGAGAGAGAGGGGAACTACACCATCCATCAGAGCATCCAAACAAGCCAGACTCCCAATTCCTCAGCAGGGAAAGGCAGGACAAGTGGTGGGAGAAGAGGAAAGCAGGGAAATGTCTGAAGGAGTGGGTACTGGAGAATTTCTGAAGGGAGCAAGAGGCTACTGCAGAGGAGGGCAGCCCTACAGCAAACCTCAGAAATGACAGAAATTGGCCTTAAGGACTCCAAAGAGAAGTCAGGGGAGAGGACACTTTATCTCACACACAGGAGCACTGAGAGTTGCTAAAAATTTGGAAGAAAGCCTGGAGAAAAGGATCCATCCTTCTCAAGAGGTACATTTGTTTCCAGCTTTTTATACGTTTTATTTCTCACAATTTGGGTTCTGAATTTTTCCTGCTTAGACTGCTATCTTGCTCTACTCTGTGTGAGGTTTTCTGATTTTTTTTCCCCCTAATTAATCCTAATTTAAAAGGCTACAAAGCTATTAACTTCAGGTTGATGGGAAGCGTTTGCTTTTTATTTCAAGGCCCTGCTGGTGCAGGGCATGTGAGCAGATAACCCTACACCCCCAGTTGTTGTCAGTACTGACAAACCCCAGAAGAGTAGAGGATAGATCAAGAGTAATGTGGATTACTTTAGGAGAGCTGCACAGGGACAAGGAGAGGAAACTCTTCCTTCCTTCCTCTCCCTAAAATCTGGGAGCACATATGTGCTTATACGCAGATATGTAGCTAAGTGACACTGCCTAGCCTCTGGCATCTTTCAAAGAGGAAATCTAGATGGCCTTGGACATGCACGTGCAGCAGAAAACTGATGATGAGGAGACAAGAAATCAGTTGCTAGAAATCAATGAATGACAGCCCTAAAAGCTGTCCGTGACTTACTTGAAAGTGTACAGTGAAAAGATGCCTGTTGATGTGTATCCATATTACATGGTGGCCTTTTGCACCCTCCCCAGGAAAGCAGAAACCTGCCTGTGACCCAGCACTGCCTGTGGGGCAGCCTGTGCTCCAAACTAGCCACACTCAGGATATTGAACACACTTTTTTTTTTTTTTTCCACCCCGATTGCAACAGGGTGTATGTGGAATATTATATTGGTTTCCAGCCACCTGCCGGTATTTGATGGCAGGAAATTTGCACGGCTCTTGTTGTAGCCAAGTGACAGATAATAAGTGAGAGGTGCCATTGTTGGAACTATCAGTATCAGATTTTCCAATGCAGCCCTGTTGTAATGAGATCATACACATTGCTCAAGCTTCAATCAGAACTTCCACAGAAGGAACAAGCCTGAATAATAATAAAAGCAGAAAGCATTTTAAGTAAATAGAATTTGCCAGATACTGCATAATGGTGTTTGTTATTGCTATCTTTTATGAGCCTTGAGAAATATTTTGTATAAGAATGATTTCGTTCAATATAAGCTGTTATCATGGAGGTCTCCTATGTCAATTCTTATTTAAAATATATTTCCTTACAGTCCCAACGTTATGAAAGCATAAATTAATGCGACCTCTTTGCTTCCATTCCATGTTCTTATAAAATCTCGCGGCAGCTCTCCAAAGAACAGTTACGTGCGGCTTTGTACAAATGTAGCCTAAACCACTCCAAATAATAAGATCCATTTTGGCAGTAGAAGTTCATTTCATGTACAGCTCTTCCAGCCCCTGAAAAGCCAAGGTCTTTCAGTGAGGACTGCACAGAGCATTTTTTTTTAAGCTCGAGTGTTAAGAAGCGTGGAGCCGATACCCCGCTCCGCTCTCCGGATGGAAAACCTCCACGAGCCCGAGCAAGCGCCGCTTCTTTTGAAGAGCTCGTGGGAGCACAGACAGGGATCCTGACAGAGCAGGCAGCCAGTGCAACAACAACACCCCAGCAGCTGTGGAAGGGAGGGCAGACTATTTTCATGAGCTACAGTAACGCATTATTTCCCTCTTGCCTAAAGCTTGCCATTGGCAAAAGGACAAAGCCAAAACAAACTCCTACAGTGTGCACATTCCTGTTTAACGTTTGCCTATTAAGGCCACGTTCCTGTTTTGCACAGTTTGCTTTTTGTTTTAGTATGTATTTATTATTGCTGGCAGCAGATAACAAAAATGATTTCGCTATTTCATCCCATGAAGTTCTGACCACTGAATCTTAATACACTCCTTTCTGCTAGTGTAAAAGAGCTGTATGATTTCAAAATCTCTTCCTTAAGTAATTAAAACCTTGTTTACAGGCAAAGAGGAAACATAATTTATACATAAAGTCAAAATTTATCATTAGTACAATTGAAATCCTGAGAGTCTCATCCAAGAATCGTTATTATTGTTATGGAAAGAGAAAGAATAAGTCTGTGCAGAAAATGTTCAGTAATAAAAACAGTAATGCAGTTAAATTTTTACACATGCACTTAGTTTCTACCTCTTTTCATGATGTTATGCTCACCCTTCTGGTGTTCCTCTTACCTCTTGGATTGGGGGTTTCTTTCTCATGGTGGCTGTGCTCCCAGAGAGTTGTCAGCATCCAAAGTCCTTTGCCAGGGGGAATACAATGTTCACTTTGAAATTTTCCTCTTTCTCTGTCTTGGATTCATTCGGGGTCACTTTTATATGCCTGCTAACATGCTTTTACAGCCAGGCTTTATTTCACTGATCTGCACCTCCGAGTTGCAGCCATTTTTTATGGTGGATTTACACGTGCTAGATACTATTCCTTTGTTTGCTTGTTTATCCTAAAAACCAGAGCAGTCCAGCTCCAGGTCTGCATTTCTTTATCTGTGGGGCCTTTGGTGTCAAGTCCATGTTCCATATTTCATCATCCCAAGTCTCTTCCCCTCCACACTGAACGCGGTTTCTCTCTTGTCTTGCCCGGCCCATGTTTACCAGCACTGGTGAAACCATGGTGGTACCACAGAAAGACAAACAAAAGTAAAGCAAATTAGCCAGAAAGTCCTAAAGAGTTGGAGGAACTGCTGTCACAACCAAACCAACTGAAAAGAGGCTGCAGGCAGGTCAAGAAAAGTTCAGACAGAGCAAGTCCTGACACCTTGCAAGCTCAGTGCAAAGTTTATGGCCACAGCAATACTGTATTACAGATCTACATAATGACAGCATGTTCTTACAGGATAGCTTTTCACCTTTCTTAGAGACATGAGGCAGATTTCTATTCTTTATGCTTTTATTGTAAAACATGAGTTTCACCCCCCAAGTAATTCTACAATTCTATAAATACACTACCTTGTTTTGTGATCTTCGGTAAAATGGCAGTGATAAAAAATAGTTATGTAATGGAACAGGCATAGCTTAGTGAAATGTATCATAAGGGACAAGGTGCTAAATTTCCTGGTTGTCACCTTTCTAGACAGTGTTTCTTGCTATTTTAGCTTCCAGCATTTTTAATTCTATGATCCAATATGGCTCAAAACAAACCTAGAAACCGTAACATATAAAGAAATAAAAAAAGCTGGTGAGTGCTGAGCCTTGTATAAGCAAAGGCAACAACTGGTGAGACTCTTTTGTACACTTTACTTTAAAAAGCAACACATGCCCAGAGCTTCTCTCTGGATTATCCAGCACATGTCCACCATAATTAGATTTAATTAAAACTCATACTCTTGTTTCCTAAGGAATGGCATTTGAAATCATGGTATCTATATGAATACATTGTTTGGATCTGTTTCCTCATCAGTGCAGGAAGTTTCTGTACTATTTCCCATTCTTTGTCTGTTTCGAAACAGGGCGACTCATCCCAGAAAATACTGATTTGTTGCTGAGGAAACATGGGTTCAAGCCTTATAAAACACAAGAAAATGCCATCAAATACAAGAGAAACCCAGACACAAATCTGCACCTCACTGGTCTTTGCTGGGCCCCTTCTCAGGGAACAGCTTGCTGGCCAGTTAAGGGTTTGCTGGGCAGAGTGTTCAGTGCTAACCATTGTAACAACCCTTGTCTGAAAAAAAATTTGTTAGGAAAGATAGTGCAAAGCCTTGAAGTAGGTGGTGGATTTTTCAGTCCTAAGTATCCCTTCTGTTTCCTTGGGGTTTTTGTTTCCACGTAATTTCCACTAACTTTTTATTAATTATGGAAAATAATTAATAATTATGGAAAATGTTTCTTTTCTCTGTGGCAGATGCACAGACATTTTACCATCAAATACTGCAGTGGTGATCTGTTCTGAGTGAGGAAAACCAGTTCTTATTCTGTTGCCATTTTTCTATTTCAGCAGGTTCTAGATATCCCAGGCAGAGGGAGAAGACAATACTGCAAGATGCTGCCAACATATACAGTGAGCATCAGCTCCTGTTCTGATAAATTTATGATTATCCACTCCATTTATCTCAATGAGAAGTGAACTTTTAAATTTGCATGGTCCATTAGGGCCTCAAGTGAGCAAGGCATTTAAGCATGTGCTTAAATCCATCTGTATTCAGGAAACCAATTAAGTACATGCTTAATTTTAATGATGGATCCTGTACTGAGGGCTATAAAGCTAAACTGCCATGGACAAAGTCCCCTTTCTCTTTATTTCAAAAAACAACAAGGAAGTTCAGTGCAAGAGATCGTGTTAGTGCAAAACAAGGCTTTGCAATTTCAGCTATCTGGAATTGAAACAGTGAGGATGAGCTGTAATAACTTTAACCCATCCAGTGAACAAATATGACAGGAGGCAGAAGGGTTAATTCACCAAAATTAACTCTGCCTAATGAGACAGGACAGTTCTGAGTGGCAACACGAGGCTTCTGCATCTTCTCTGACTACAGAGGCAGCCTAGGGAGACCAGCACGACTAGAGCGGAGCTAGCAGTCCTTCTGTGTTTGTGCAACCAGGCCTAGAATTCCACATTCTCCCACAGGAGACGCTATAAAAGCACAAATCAAATTAGCTAACAGAACGTTTCTTCTCCTATGCGTTTTCGTCTGCAGCTTTAATCATTCTGTTAACAGTGTCATAGACGCCTTTATTTCGTTTTCTAAGCGTTGCTATCACCAGGACCAACCAAAGCTACAAAGTTATTTCACAGTGAGATATGTAGGGTGCCTATTGATGTCGAAATTAACGGTTTCTGAAGAAACAGTGCTGCAACATTATTATTAGTTCTGTAATTGCTCATCCAGTTTGAATTGGCTATGACATTTCTTAATATATTCTATTTCACCCTCTTCACCACACTATGCAGGGCAACTAAGTACTTTGAAAGCTTTAAGGAGGTATTTCTATTTATCAAGGCAAACGCAACATGTAGGCATTCCTTAATAAAGTAGGTCTGAATCAGCATTAGAAAGAAGTTAGAAACGAAGCAGCAGTTTATTAAAAAAGGAGGTTTATAGACAGGTGATTTTAGCAAAGCCACCAGAGTTCGAAATTACTGGGAAGTACCCAGCAACACCCAAAATTAAATGAGGAGACAAACACCACAGTTTAGCCCTGCAGGTGAGGGAAGTAGCAGGCCGAGTGTGGCCTATCCCTTGAGGACTAATTTTGACCTATATTAACTGCTTAATCCGGGGAGTTCAGTTTAACACCATTAGAAAAAGCAGAGCACAAGTTTAACAAGGGAACAGACAAAAAGATACCTCAAAGCCACAGCTCAGCTTGTACTGCTCAATACAGCTGTTAGAGCAACGCTGGCCTGGAGCACATGACAAGTGGTAGAACAAGAAGATAAAGAGGTCAGCAATATATTTACAGATACTAACATTATACTTCTGGAAAGTATTATGTGCTTCCTTCACAAATGTACTGTTACGATCCAGTTTATACCCAGAAGAGCAAAGAAAGCTAAGTTTCTGTGCATAAACCAGAAAGAACTTAGAAGGTTCAAAATATTCCCAGAAACGAGATTAAAACCAAACGAGATAAAATGTTGATGCCAAAAAATTGAGGTATTTTATTTGATAGTAGAGAGGTAAAGAGAAGGAAAGAAAGAAGGAAAGAAAGAAGGAAAGAAAGAAGGAAAGAAAGAAAGAAGGAAAGAAAGAAGGAAAGAAGGAAAGAAGGAAAGAAGGAAAGAAGGAAAGAAGGAAAGAAGGAAAGAAGGAAAGAAGGAAAGAAAGAAAGAAAGAAAGAAAGAAAGAAAGAAAGAAAGAAAGAAAGAAAGAAAGAAAGAAAGAGAAAGAAAGAAAGAAAAGAAAGAAAAGAAGGAAAAAGAGGTGTGCGTGTGGGGTAGGGGGACAGGGAGAGGTGACAGGGGTTAGGTGGAGGCATATCACCCATCCAGGGGGCCCGACGACGTCTCGTTGCTCCCCTCCAACACGCCGAAGAGTAAAGAATCCCGTGGGTTAATCTACGCTTTGGGCAGGTGGGAACGCCCGCGTACCTCCCCTGCAGGGGCCAGCTTGGCACTGTCCCTTGCGACACTGAGGGTCTGTTGCATCATCTCTGGTGCTCTGGTGCAGGGTCTGGGGACCCCTTTGGGGGGCCCTTTGCTGGGCCATGACACCCCCTCTGCTGTGGGTGAGCTCCCCCCGGGTGCAGGGCCCCTCAGCTGGGCTCCTCTGCACAGGGGAGGATGGGCGGTCACTGCGCCTCTCACCAGAGGCTTTTCCAGCACACCCAAGGCCTCTCCCCCACCCTTTGGTGCGAGAGTCTGTGTGAGCCTGGCAGCTGATAGCCCCGGGGCTGTGGTCTCCACCTGGGAGGTGTTAAACTTGTCCTTTGTGAATGTCCCCAGCCCTGAGCTGTTACTTTCTCTTATCTTCATCAGCCAGCGGGCCCAGGGCCTCTCAGAGCCCCATGCAGGGTGTGGTGGTCTTCTCTGCAGCTTTTGTAAAAAGGTCCTTCACGAAAACTTTTAAGTCATAAACTATAATATTTCAGTCTCTTACAAGTACACATTGGCAAAAAGGTAAAGATTAATTTCAGAGCAGTGAATTGATGGGCTGTTTTTTTTTTTTTTCAGGAGACAACTATAATAAAAAGGACGTTTTTAGTAGCATTCGTGCCCAAAGTTCTGCGGCATGCAGGTGTGCAATGGCAGGAAAAATCATCTTTACTTTTCCCCTCCCCTGCCTCTTTGTTAGCTTTTTCATTCTGCACCCAGGTTCCCTCTCCTTTTCCCAACCACCAAGTAAATTGATCCAGACCTACATGCGTGCTTGACTCTCCTTACAAGTGTTTCATGTCCTTGGCAGCAAAAACTTGTGATGGCAGCCAGCATGAGCCCACGTGTGCACTGGGGTTATCAGTTATCCCCCAGGAACTGGGAGAGCTCTCACAATTCCCTTTTTTTTTTTTTTGCAGTCTTCAAGATTTTGCAGGGTTTGCAATGTCGCAATTATTCCCAGGGAAATGGAAGAGATCTCACATTTCCCTTGGTGAGAAATAGTTAAATATTTCCTGGGTCACAGACAGCAAGCGAATGTGCTGCATTTCTCTTAAATTAACCCAAGGTGCGTTGGGCCAGAAAAGAAAGAGAAGGTCCCTCATTTCCAAGGATGTGTATCCAATGTTGGCTTATTCCAAAGCATATAAAACACTGCAACAGTCCTGGGAGCAGCTCCCAGTTTCCTGTGTGTTGGGTCACTGCCCACACAACAAGGCTGCTGTATGAAAAGGGGGCCCACCTCCTCTTCTGGCCATCTTCTAAAAGAAAACAGCCTGTTGCCTCTGCATCCTCTACATGCCCTCCAAAAACCCACGGATCAGTCCTCATTTGGAAGCAGGTTTTGTTTCTAGGTCCCAGCTTACGCAAGCTTTGCTTTGAGCCTTTGAGACATGCAGCAATTCTTTATATACCTACAGAGACGTGAGAAAGTCACCAGTGGTGCTTGCGCAGGTCCAAAATTAGGATGCTAATCAGTGGTGGTGCTCCAGGGGGTTTGGATGTGGGTTTGGATCATGTCCCTAAGCTTGCACATAGGCAGGAGTTGTGTGACAGTGCTCTCCTCAGCATTTCTCACTGCAGGAACCTTCAGCCTTTGCCACAGAATCTCAGCTTTTTTCTTTTTGTCTTTTATATGTTTCTGAAAGTGTCCTAAAAACATATGCTTTTAATCTCCTTTGAGTCATCAAAGGGTTTAAAACAACACTCCTGAGAGCCTGGGGACAGAAGGGATGCTGTGCCACCATGAAATTCGACATTTTGCTAAGGTGCCACATGAGTCAGTGTTTTACTGCAGATTTAATTATTTTGCTGCTATCAGAAGTCTGAATGCATTAACTTTTCAGACCCCATTCTTTAGTGAGACTGGATATGGCTGCATCTCGCTCTGCATTCTTCCCTGCAAAAGAGGAATACATTGATGGTGGTGGGGGGAGGAAAACCAAAGCTCTGTCACTGAGGCTAGGAAATAAAAAGAGAGCATAGAAAGAAGAAATGTCTTTCTACTAACCCTATTTGGGTTTTGGTGAGAGAGATGACAGACCGACAAGCAGAGGAGAAAATATTCCTCAGCATCTGCTGTGACTGTAGGAAAGTGAGAACAAAGGAAAAACCTGTGTAACCTTTCCCATTTCCCTGTGTGTCCATACCCATCCAGCACTTGGATTCTGTTGCAGCTCTGTCTTCACTGCATGCAGGCTTCGTTTCTTTGGTCTTGGTGGACTTCTGTTCTTTGAACGAATTTTTCCTCAGGTAATAAAAAGCCCACGTGTTTCTGTGAGTAAGATTTTGTGCATACCACTTCAGAACAGGTGCTAAATAATAATACTTACAACCTGAAAAGGAAAGTTTGATCCTGATAAAGTCGTCCAATGGGCAAGTGACCTCAGAGATACGTCCAGGAGCATGTTGGATCTGCAGTCAGTTGAAAAGCGTGTGGGTGCCGTGGGCTGCTCCTAAGTTGTGCTGGTGTGTTAGACTGCACTGGTGTTCACCACCTGTGGAGCTGGTCCAAGGTCAGGATGGAAGGATCAGGGCGATGATTAGACATTCTGTTTTTCAATTAGAAAACACAGATGCGGTAATGAAAAGCTTTCCAGAACATCACTTAGTGTATTATTGGGTTGGGCTTTTTTAATTGGCTCTTAAAATGAATTCTGCTTAAGCGACTAACTGGGCAGTCACTATTCAGCTTGGAAAGTGCAAACAGGCTGGGGCAACCAAAGCAAAATGGACTGAATTGATTTTCATATTAATAAGAGAGTTCATTCTAGAGATAAAAGGTTAATTTGCTTCTCAGTGAGTTTATGGAGGGAGGGCTTATGGTCAGGGTGATAATTTGTAGCTAAATCACATGTTTAAAGGCAAAAGTGATTACAGAAAATCTAGGAACGGCCTTTTCAGTATTATGTAATGGAACTGTCAACAATGTTTTCTGTGCTTTCTTCTTCCCCAGACACAAGGATTTGAGAAAGAAGCCAGCACAATAGCACTGTCACCTGTGGGCTTATTTTTCCTCTGCACATCAGATATCTTAACAAATGCAGAAGCAGAGACAATGCTGTCCCACCCAGCTTTAATGCTGCTCGTGCTTATGGTCTGGGAGTACTCCTGAATTCACACAACTTTTGTTGGGCTTAGCTTCCCCACAAAGATGCTGTCTGCAGGTACTAAATTTTTAATTTATTTTTTGTTAGCATTCCTATTCCCAAGATTTTTGAATTTTCAGAGATGCAAGTAGAACAATTTATGCTTAACAGGATGACTTGACATAGGTAAAATCATTGCAAATATGGGCTGATTTTTTAAAATTTCATTTTAGCCAAGAAGAAAATTTGAGTGACTGAGAATGAGATGGGCTAACTTGTTTCTTTGATATGTCTAGGTTTAGGAGTTGAAATTTTGGCTAGTCATCTCCAAGGTTAAGAATCAGTAACAGTGGTAACTGTGCTGCTGATTTAAGAAGTGCTGTGATAAGTGCGACTTGAGGAGCAGTGGCAGCAACTTGCCCATCCTACCTTTAATGATTTATTAACATCTTAAGCGAACATGCAAACCTAGACAAGCTCAGCAAACAAATACCCAGCAATTTCTGTCCTTTGGAATTTTTTAAATAAAAAATGCTAACACATGACTGTTAGAACTGTGGAGTTTGCTACAGCCGGTATAGTTTTCATGGAGGTGGAACGTAAGGCCAAGTCAGAGTAACATCCAAAAGGCCACACTACAAATTTCTGCCCCTTCTTGTGTGAGAGTTTGAATTTGCAGATTTCAAACTACTTGGAAGTAAACTGTTTGCTGTTGCTATTCTGTGATATCCTGGTCCATGACTGGGGCTCATGGGCGTTGTTGCTTCTTTCTGGTCTCTGCTCTTGTGTGGGAGAGGCCAGACCACGGTTCCACTGGTCCATCTCCTCGGCTTAACCTTTCTCCCCCATCTCTTAGCTCTGCCACTGCGCTAGGTGGATCACTCACCTGGTCACATCTTACACAGATTTCATCTCTCCTGCTGTCCAGTACCAGTGCCAGCTTCTGGCATTCCTTGCAGTCTGAGACTTGGGCATCTGCGTATTTTCCTGAGGGCTCTATCTGTGAGATTATCTGAGTCTGGTTATACTGCTCTAATTCAGACTAGAACTACTTTAAACTCATCTTGTAGTGCAGAAACATCCCTGGTGCTCCTGAAGAAATGAGGGAAAAAAAGAGAGCAGGCGTGCACTTTATAAACACTCTTGGATGACATGGACAAAAGAGCATACAGGTATTTTCACAGACTATAAAAAGAGAGTTCAAATTGACCAAGAAATAGATAAAACCAGTAATCTTCAGGATGCTTTCTGCAGTAAAGATTATGCATTGCAGATCACAAACTATGCTAAAAAGGCTATCTTCTTTGCTATGGCAAAAGAATGGTTTCACCTTCCACATTTCCAAGCTCACATGGGGCCACGATAAAATCTCAACAATATGTCATTAAATATGTCTTTACAACATCTATTCTGCCTGGGCTAGATCTATCTGTGAATCCTCCCTTTGCACTGGAGATTAAATAAACTCCCTGGACAGCTGAGAAGAATTAAAGTATGACCTGATAGTTTCTCTGCTTGACAATAATATTGTCTGTCAGTTTGTGCTGTATCCAAGATACTGTTCTCTGGTCCATGCTCGGAAAACAGATATTGATGGGTTTAGCTGATTAGCATCTCTATAATGCTTGGCCTTTCAGTCTCAAAATATATTTTACAAAATGTTGCAGCGGGTGCTTTCTAGACTGTGCACAGTGATGCTCAATGCGAGTATTTCCATGTATCACCTAGCTAAGGCCTTGAAATTTTTTTCTCAGCAGTGCCGTCGAGTTTGGCCACTGGAGCCCAACATTTTGACTGAGACAGGGTTTGCATCCTGTAAGAAGATATGAGAAGGTTGTCTGACCATTCCAACCCTGTTACAGGACAGGATATCAGCTGATAGCTAGTCTAAATGCAGGTACACCCGTACCCCAAAAATACCCAGAAATTTTGGGTAAGGCATCTGGACAGGTGACAGCACAGGGACAGAACTCTCTGCTACATGCTTTGAAGCATATGGATGCTTCTTAAAAATAACCATGGTCTTACCTGTCACACAAGTGGGATACCCAAATTTTAGTCAAGGAGCAGGTGTTCATCAAGTTGTGTGAGAAGAGAGAGGCTGTGAGGGTCCCTTGGGAAAAGGGTAGAGGAAGGCTGGACACAGGGCTGCTCATGGGCTGCAGCCTGCTCCCTGCCTTATAAGAAAATCTTTGCTCACTCATTGTTTATTTAATAAAACAGTACTTCAGACCTTTCATTCATTTAAGCTTTACATCAAAATTGCCTGGAATTCCTTTAAAAAACAGTATTTTGTCAGTAAGTGAAAGGAGCAGGTAACTGTGATGTGTCCCACAGGAACCATCACTCAACTCCAAGGCTGGTGAGGAGAGAGGGGGGGTGCAGATCTGAGGAAACCGAGCAGCTTCTGGGAAGAGACCACAGATGGCTTTAACATCCATTACCTCTCTTATTGTAAACAGATGGCCCAATCCCAAAAGTAAGGGAGTGCATCAGTTTTCAGAATCAGGATTTGTGTGCCAGAAGTAAAATTCACGCTTCCCACGAAAAGAAAAATAGTGATAGCATCCTCAGAGACTTCCTCTGCTCAACCAGTCTATGGAAAATGGATGGAAATTCTAGGAAACAGTAGGTAGACAGCAGGAATAGTTTAACTCCCCTCAGGCCCCTGGATCCAACAGAGCCGAAAATCTGTACATCACCCACTGATGACACCTCAGACTGGCTCTGCAGGAGCTGAGGATGAAAGGCACAGCCATGAAAGGCTGCACTAAACACAGGACAGCTGGGGGGTGATTTGGGCACTGCTGAGACCCCTCCCAACACCACCACTTGGCCCCAGACCTCCAGAGAGACCCAGGGCAGAGGGTGAGAGAGGAGGCAGCTGCGGTGTTCTGGCTGCTGCTTGTTTCCAGTTTATGGCCAAGAGGTACTGTTCCAGCCTCCTGGAGCCTGCCATGCCACGTGGATGGCACCTGTATGGAAAGCAGTGAAAACAGGGTAAAGTAGCCACAAGGTGTGCAGTGGCACAACACAGATGATGAAACGCAATCATGGTTGCAAAAGAATATTATATGTTCTAGCAGGTGTAACAATGAATTAAGGCTGCAATGAAAATACATAAATTCTCCACTTTTAATTTTTTTTTTAAATTTTATTTTCATTAACTTCGGCTGGCTTGGGAGCCATTCCTGTGCACACTTCCAAATGCCATACAGTCATTTATGCACCACTGGAAATTATTTTAGATATTCAGACCCGTGTTACTACCAACTGCAAGTTGATGACTAAACTATAGCTTTGGAATCCAATTTAAACTGGTCATTTTAGCACAAAGCTACACACTTTGTTATTATGAACGGATAGAGGAGTCGTTCTCCTTTGTAAAGCAAACTGTATTTTGTTTATCTAGTGTTTAAATGTCCAGTGCTAAAGCAATACAAAAAAAACACCTTGAAGTAACAAACTAAGCAACATCACAGACTGGCATTTTCCTCGAGCATGGTGGTTTTAAAGCACTTTTTTTCCTCTGTTTTCAGACCCCTCCAAGGCTTTCATTGCAAACTGCTCATATTTCAATTCATTTTTCTTAACTATGGCTGGTTAAAACTAGAGACAGTATTGCAGATGAGGTCTAAGCAGTACCCTGTAAAATGGCATGAACTCTCCCTCATCTTTACTGAAAGTAACCTGTCTCCAGAGGCATTTTTGGATTGCCATTGCCTTTTCACAGCTCTGGTGGCCCTCAGTTGTCCCATGGCCAATACCCCCAGATCCTTCTAGCATCAGTCATCCCTAGCTAATGAGCTCCCACTATAGAGCAAAAAAGTGATAATAGTCCCCAAGCCCAAGCCCATTTACCCTCTGTACTATAAAATTTAATTCCACTTCTATTACTTTTTCCCCTGAGGTCGTCCAGTTCTCCCTCCCGTGACAGCCTGATGCTTTTTACACTGATGCCTCCTCATGGTGTCACCAGCAAATTTGATTTGTGCCCTTTGTGGTCATTCGCATGCCAATATCTCTAAAATAAGTATTAAAATAAACATTACATAAAACCAGACCTGTTCTCCATTGCATTGCTTTATTAACAGCCACAAAACCAAAGTGACTCCATTCCTTTAACAAGGGTGTAGAGCAAGAAAAGTGCTTAGCCAAGTACAGACATCCCAGACATCCCTTCAAGGGCCCCTCTTGCCATTACAGATCCACCTGGGACCCAGCCCTTACAGATCCAACCAGGGCAACATCACCAGTGCTGGGGGGCCCCAGCAGCATCAGCCCCACCTGGCTGCCAAGAGCAGGGCCAACCCACAGCAGCATCAACCCCACCTGGCTGCCAAGAGCAGGGCCAACCCACAGCAGCCACAGGGCACGTGGGAGCAGCAAGAGAAAGAAACAGAGGCAGGGCATAGGCCCTCCAGGTGGTGAACACAACAGATGTCTCAGCTTTTCATTTTGATGATCTTCAACTCATCTCGCCACTGGCTTTAAATGCCCACGTGCAGGTGACACATCTTTGTCCTCCAGCTTTCTCCCTGGTCATGTAATACACACACTTTAATCTGAAGGAAACCCAAGTAAGTGAAACTCTTATGGCCTTGACTTTTATTCTGAGCACCCCATGCAGGTTTTCTGAAAAAGGACTGTTATAAAGATTTTTCAAAGAAATTGGGGTCACCTGCTGCAGTGAACTGAACATAATTGGGAAGCACTGTAGATATCCTCTGTTTGGAAATGCATTGCGTGTGGATATGGCTAGTTCAGTTTTATATGTGTTTCTGGCTTCACATGCTATTTTTAAGAGCTGTAAATGGAGCAGGTCCTGCCCCCCTCCTTCCACCCTCTCCTCCTACTCACTGATTTCTCATCTCAAATTAAATTGGGTACAAACAGTGCAACAAATAATTCTCTTTCTACATTATAAGAAGATAGGCACAGGCAGAAGTTCAGAAACATACAGCATGTAGCATCTTTACAAGATAAGATCAGCACTGTGGCTTTCTGTCACAGGGTTTGCCTTTAAAAATTGTAATCATCAGCTTACAATGTTTATCATCCTGTAAGAGGGATACTCTTACCACTGCCTATGAAGACAGATGTCTGTGATAAAAGATTGTCTTTATGTTTATCAGAACCTTTTAATTGCCCACAGCAGGCAACACTTGAGGATCCAAACTGTGGTCCTTACAAGCCTTTACACCAAGACAGAAAGATGTCTCTATCATTTGAGAAGATGTACGTGTTAAAACGGATGCATCTCCTCCAGCCTAAATTTAAAAGTGGAACTAAGGGGTTACTGGCTTCCTCAGGTTCCTGTGTCCTCACAGGAGTCAGGAGCTAGAAAGCAAATATCCCTGCCCTGCTGGCTTTTGCTGTTTTCTCCTTTCTGCACTACTGAGGTGGGTCCAGCAGTCCTGGTTTGTTGGATCAGGGGACTGATAACAGCAAAAGCAGACACCTCTCTTGTCTCCTGCAGCCTTTCATGAGTGTCAGCCCCAAAACTGTTTGCCGAAGGTGAAGGTTCCAACTTGATTTAGTCCAAGCTCAAGTCTTTCTAACTTGTGCCAGATATTGCCTGTTTTACAGGCAGATACCAGCTGGAAATGGGATGTCCCAAGCTCCACAAACAAAAGTTCTCCTTGTGCATTTTAAACAGAAAAAAGTACAGCATGGGAGATCCTCTGCTGAGGTGCAGAGAGTTCTCCAGGTGTCCTTAGAGCAGCTTGTTCAACACACAGGTTGAGGTGATTGGGTATTATTGTTGTAAATCAGACCTTCCAAACAGCTGCCATTTCTTTACAGCTCTCCCCTGAATTCTTGACACTTTTTCTCCCATTTACTACAGGTCTCAAGACCGTTTCCATGCTTGGTTCAAGTGGTCAAGCAAAAGATTCAGGGCCTTACAGGCTGTTTCACCCAGGAGAAGAAATTGACGAAGGCATCAGATAACTTGGAGATAATTGTTCCCCTTCTCAAGAAAAGGCAAGGTGTCCCTTTTTACCACTTTATGGGGGATTGAAAAACATACACTCGAATCTCCTTTCTGAAAGGGCCTCCCAGGGCCTTTTATTTGGGCAAGACTCACTTTACACAGCTGGGTAATGCTGGAACAATGAAAACTGACTGCCTATAGTGTCTGTACGTCCCCTAAACACTCCAGCTCTATACAGAATTGAAATCCAAGCCCACTGTTCTGGCCAGTGGGGTTCCAGCTGCACACATCTCTGGATTGAAAAGGGATAAGGCTCCTTCCTGGGCTTTGAAGATGACAATTAACTCAGCTGCCTGCTTTAAGGTGCTCTAGAACTTCTTGCAGCCAAGAAGGACAATGATTTTTCCTACCAGTTTGACCCAGTCTGCAGCAATATCCCTGGTGCATCTGCCCAAAGCCACGTGGCAAGGGACTGGCAATCCCTGGCTCTGTACCGTGCAGCCAGCTTGCAAGACACAATTCAGCAGCTGGGCTGTCTACTTCAAAATTGTAGGCTGATTCTTGGTAACACGGAGATCATTCTGGATCTAAACCATTTATTTGCTGTTTTCCCGAGGAATGACTGAACAATTCAAATTCAATACCAAGGTTTTTGCTGAAATCCCAGGTCAAAAGCTGCAAATGCGTTCTTACTGCTTTGCTGCTTCTCACACACACTGTGCATGTGCTCACCATCTACTTGCCCTTCAGTGCTTGGCATCCTTTTGCGCATTCAAGCCCAGCAAAATTCAGGTGGAACTGCAGCAGATGGTGGCACATCCCAGCAAGCTTCATCCAACAGAGGTAACTTTAAGGGCACCTTCTTCAGCAAAAGCAGATTTTTTTGCTCAAGAAATAGAATATGAAAGGGTCCAGATACCAAGGGTTATGAATCTAGCAATAACATAGCTCCGCTGATAATGGCAATGTTTTGAATAATTTTTATTTGAATAGATCTGCCTGCATTACCAATATCTACAGTGTTGCTTGGTAACTATTTCCTGATACCAGGAGACTGAAAAACACTTTTTCAAAACTAAATTAAAATTCTGATATTAAGTTTCACATTTTAGTGGTTTTCAGCCTGTCCTTTGTATTGCTGTCTAGCCACAGCAATATTCTTGGTAACATTCTTTTATATTATCCCTTTTTTTTTTTTTTTTACTTTCTTTCCTTTCCAAAAGGTGCCAAACGAGGTTACAAGTAAATATTTCATACTCCTTCCTTGGAAATAAGTTGGTATTTTATGAAGAGTCAGTAAATCTGTAAAGTGAGAATACAGGTCATCTCAGACACAAGTTGCATAATTCAGAGTGAGTTTCGAAATTCAAGTAAAGAGCACTTCTAAATTATCAGTGGATGGAAATAAAATTACCACATAAAGTATTAAAGCAAATGATATTAAAATGTTGCATGGAAAATAAGTGAATATGCTTAAATATTAGCCACACTTCTCTGTATTTGTTTTGCTGTGCAGTGCCAGCATTCACTTATTTTCCAGAAGCTGCATTGTGTGGTCATGAAGATAAAGGAAGAGAATAATAATGATAATAGTACTAACAATAATAACAAATGTAATACTGTTGATAGGATCATAATTCAGTAATGAATAAAATACCACAGTGCTCTACTAAATTACTCATTAAACTTCGCCTCAGAAAATAAAAAGGATAATTAAAAAGAGGAAGTACAGGAAACTGCACTATGCTGCAGTTTTAAAAGTGTATCCGCTGATTTCCTCACATTGCAAATTTCTATTACAAAGTCATTCTTTCCCGATTTTATGAAGATTAACAAGTTCACTTCTGCCTTCTCTGCTAACAAGGACAGCACTCCAGGAGGTGGTAGGATGCTTGCAAACCCCACGGTTTCGCTGATTTGTGGGTACTTCCATGACTAAAGGAGTGTAGCAGTTGTGCGAGATGACCCCTAATATCTTTTTTGCTCCCCGACAATGCCAGATTGTGCAGGGAGCTGTTCAGGGAGCTGCGCTTGAAAATTAAATTCCCACCTCCCCAAATATATGCACAGTGACTTTCTGAAACATGATTTTCACAGCAAGTACCCACCCTTTGTTCGTTTGCTTTCTCAGTGGCCTCTTTTGGCTGAAGGCTTGAAACTGGTGGTTCAGAGCTGTAGAAGAAGATCAGAAGAAAGTAAATAACATTTGTTTAACAGCCATTGGTAGTAGCAAAACTTTAGCTGATATATGGGTGATTACATCAATTCTATTCCATAACTCTTACAAAAGAAGATAGATCTGTAAAATCACTTTAGAACTCCCTTTCTGTGGCTTTGAAAAACTGGCAAAATCTGCATGGTAGGTGATCAAGGAGTTCTGATTCCCACAAAAGTCCTCAGCCACTGAATGCACTTCCTAAAAAATCGTCCTCAAATTACTGCCAACCGTACAATTTGGTGAGGACTACGAGTTTCTGTCAAGGCTGTAAAATGTAGAAATGGAGAATAGCTGTAGAAAAAGTTGCAATCTAAAACCTCCCACAGTTCATCGCCAGGTGAAACTGTCTTCTGACATTTAAAAAAAAAAAAAAAACACCAAATGAAAGGTTTGTTTTCCCCAGGGCCCAACTGTGTCTTAAGTGCCACATTCCTGTGGAGGCTATGGAATCTTCAGCACTAGAATTCTGCAAAAAACAGGTAAGAGAACTATCTGGAGTGACATTGCAAGATGCTCTGTGGCATCCTTGCTGTAAGTCAAAGGAACCCAAGTCCTGATCTCACTCCTGTCATTATATTTCTAATATTATTAATAATATTTAGTAATAATTGCACTAAAAGATTTGTCCTTATAACTGCAAATATGGGAAGCACTTAACCCAAAGCCAGCTATCTTCCAGAAGGAGTGTTATGTTTCAGATATTCAGGGGCTCCAGAAGAGATACGTGAGGAGATTTTTGCTCTGTGCTACAGAAAAGGTCAAACCCCACGGCTGCAGTGATCCTCAGCAATTCCAGATTCACAGAATATATCACAGCAGTTGTTTATTCATTGTTTAACTACAGGTATACTTAATATTGCCCAAAAGCAGACACCATGGGTGTGGCACATCTTCACTCCATCCCATCTCACCCAGAAATAAGCCATCTGTGATTCTTCAAATTGCTGTGGTGTGGTTTGTTCAATCACACAGGAAATTACTGAGACAATAAGATGTCTCAGGTGTAGTCTTCAAGGTACTACCATCCCAAAACACTAAAGAAATTATGAACTCCATGCCAAGAAACAGTGTTTGAGGAATAGCGGGTTCTCTTCTTTTGCTTGGGGTGGGGGATTAAAATCCTAGGGGTCACATCAACATTTTTTATTAAGACCATGAAGTTCTCCTGAGATTGTATGACTCAGTCTGGTGGAGCTTTTCAAACAGCATTATCCTAGAGTGAGCCATGCTGTTGAAAAATTTAAAAATAAATTCTCTTTCTGCTGAGGTGAAAAAGGGCATATTTTGGACGGTTTGGTTCTTCATAGGTGTGATAAGCTAAGAACTCAATACTCCTCCCAGGTTCTGGGAATTTAACATCTCAAGGCCTCAGTCCTGGCAGAACCAGAAATTACTCTTGTTACTTCGGTGTTACTTTTACAATCAGACATTTTCCTCATGTGTTTTTACGCTTTTGATCACTGATATTACACTGCTTATTTCTCTGCTTTTATTATTGTCAAGGCTGAGATAATATGTGGGAGAGAAATGTGCTCAGAAAAGACAGATTCCAGTTTTATTCCTCTGCTCACACTGCAAAATACAGCACACAAGAAATCTGCAAGCAAATCTGGATTCGTGACTTATGCGGGCCATTAATATTTAATGCCTGCAGTATCTACTCTTTTGCAGGTTTGTCCATATTCTATTCTAATGTCCTGTAAACAGTCTCCAGGTAATTTCTGACATCTCTGGCGCAAGAAACTGCTATGTATACAAAATTCAAACTGTGCCGGAGATGAGAAACGATGGCAGAAATAAGTGTTAGAGCCCTTTGATCCCCCTTCCTCGCTGCAGCAATAAATATATTCAGAAAGGCAGCGCTGTAGATTTATAAATGTTAGCACTCTGAGTGAAGTCAAACTAATTTACTCTATGAACTTCTCTGACATTATGAAAACTTTACAAAGAGATCATTGCATGTGAAGTATTAAAATACTATAATTTTAACTTAAAAACCCCACTCACCAGACGTTCAAGTTCCCTTCTGTATATCTGCTGTGGTTTGAAGTGTTTTAAGAATAAGTGGGAACGCCATCAAGATGGCAAAATAAATTATGCCTCTTGAAGTTTAGGAATAACACTGACATAAAATAAAATGATATGAATCTATTTTTCATAGATTGAGACTCTGGTAGTCAGGGAGAGGAAGAGTAGAAGGGGGTTGTTCTGAAGGAATGGATGGTGGTAAGGAAGAGAGCAGTGCCACTGCAAATGTCTAACACGTTGGCAGAAGGGTTGAGCCTTGTCTTTCAGGTGATAAACTCTTGCACCTTTTGTCCTGGGGGAAATTAATTGATTGGTGTTAATTCAGGAACGAAGTAGTTGCAAAGAGTGGTGAGGACAGACATCTCACCAACAGCACTGCACTGGGCCATTTTCATGGTATTTGGCTTGAAGCTGCAAGTTGCAGCCCTTGGCCACGCTGCTCCAGGGGAGAAGACAGGCACTCAGCACCACTGCCTGCAGAGCCACGGCAGCTCAGGCAGGGCAGCAACTGTGCTTGCATTTTCAGACCTTTCCCTCTGCTGATAGATGGAACAAAGGGAAAATCTCAAAAGGAGACAAAGCTCAGAGGCTGGATCTGAGCAGTTGATCATGTCTGTCAGGAAGCAGGATAAAAGATGGGTGCTTACCATCCTGATGTGAAGGTCTCTGCTGGCAACAGTTGTAGGCACCACTTTCATAGCTTCTAAAACAGGCTAGGAAATCACTGATGCCTTAATTAGTTCAGAACGGTGCTCTGCACCTTTTGGGCTGCAACAGACCTGGGAGCTTTGCTCCACTCTCTGTGGTGATGCCACATAGATTTAAAATCCTGTCCTACTGTTGGTTCTCATCTGAGAAGGTCTCAGCAGCCACCTGTGACTGAGGTAAAGGTCATAGAAGACATCTCCATTTCCTGGCATTTGCCTGGAGAACCTGACCTCTTCCACGTGCTGATCAGATGACGGCTTCCACCGCTGTCCAATCCTAAGGGAAGTAATCAAGTGCGATCCTAACCAGCGATGTATCCCTGCTGTGTACAGCTAACAGAGGTGGCTATCCAAATTTCAGCACCCAAGTTAGGCTGCTGAGACTTAGCTTGGATACTTTTCTTCATAGCACCATCTAGTGCTTCTTATGCAAGCCGCAATTTTCTTTGTCCTTACCTTCTCTCACATAAATACACGAAAACACATATATTTCAAAATTAGGTAATCACAGAATGGACCACAGTACTTTCAAAAAAAAGAAAATATATATACTTGAATAAATCCTGAAGGGTTTTTTTTCCTACAAGGAAATAATGAGAGAAAAAAAGTCACACCAATAGATATGCAGTGACTTGCAGTCTAGAAACAATGCTGGTGAAGTTGTTACAAGAACCTCAACAAAGTAGGAAAAAAAATAAAATGAAATAAAATGAAATGAAATAAAGTAGAATAAAATGAAATAAAATGAAATAAAATAAAATAAAATAAAATGCTGCTTCTTTAACTATGTCTTTTGTCCGGACTAACAAAGTGTGTGTGGTCAGGCGTGGGTTTGCCTTGATGGACTCTCTTGCCTTTTATATGCCTTGTCCACTTTTTCTAACCTCAAACTTTTTCTAACCTCTAACCTTTTGCTTAAGACTGTTAAAACACATTTAACTTCACTAAGTAATGAATGCTGAAGAGAAAGATTGCCTTTGCCAATAGCTCAACAACCTCCATCAATTACAGCGTGAGTCCTTGCAGGGAGCATTCCCTCTCTGATGATCATTGCCACAAGAGGCAAACATCCCACAACCTCTCCCCCAAAATTTGGTTTGTCCTTTGTTATGGTAAAAGTAATTGAAAAAAAAAGAGAAGAGAGTCAAAATAAAAGAAAGGTAAAAGATGAAAAGGATGAAAGGGAAAAGGGAAAAAATAAACAAAAAATAAAGAGAAAGAGGAGGGAAAAGGTGGAAAGAGAAAAAGTGGAAAAGGAAGAGGACAAGGAAAAGGAAAAGTGAGAAAAAGTGAACACAGCCAAGGAAGAAAACCATTTATTTTATTTTATTTTTTAAATCCTGATTATAAATAAACAATTAAACTTTTTCAACTATCCCGAAAATTGCCAAAATATGGAAGGGGAAAGCAGCCAGACATTTGCCCAGGGGTTTTTCGCGTGATCACCTTGTACTGCTACAATAAAGTCCTGCAGAGTCTTCTGGAGATCACAGTGGGAACCAACTGGAGAAAGCTTCAGTGAATACCAGAGCACTGCACATTGATGGGAGTTGGATGTGCGAGTGTTCTCCCTCCACCAAATAATGTCTACTCGAGTCTCATATTCATTGACTGCAACTTTGTAATTTGACCTTGACAGCTTGTAAATTTTCAGGACGCTATCCTTAAAAGCAATTCTGTCGTGTTAGGCTTTCAAATCACTGGTTTCATGGCTGGGCTTTATGGGGAAAGGTACATGTTTTAAATAGCTTTTGTGTAAAATCCCTGCAGGGTATGCTAAAGGCAAACTAATGACCACTGGTGGAGCTGCAAATGGAATTGGATAATATATCGATACCAGCAGTAAACAGTATTCGATTTTAACAGCAACTAGTATAGAATAACATGTCTAATTTAATATATGAACCTAATTTAAACATTGGAGAGACTTGACACAGAAAAACTAGTTGCTGTGTTGCTCCTGCACTTTTATTTGCTGCCCATCAGAAAAGGGGAAGGATGTTACAGCAGTTGATGTTAATTTGTTCATCTGCTTATGCTGTTGGTATTCCCTGCCTGCTCGTGGCATCTTTGCAAGTAATTCTAGCTGCTCATAATCCTGATTCAAAGAAGCAATTGATTTTCTTGTTATGATTTATTATCATTGATCAGAGTGCAAATAACACATTTTTGCTTTTGGCACTTTGTACAGCCATAGCTGAAGTTACCAATCTTTTCCTGCTTCACACTTCAGGAAGAACTGTGGCTCCAGAAGTGCAAATGCTCTTTCTTCATGAGCAGCTTTGCCCACACAAGTAAATCCCAGTGAAGTCACTGGGATAATTCACATGCACAAGACTGCGCGTCCTGGGACCAGGACGATTGTGTACAGCTCAGCTTGAAAGTTTCTAATTCTCCCGTTTCCTTATGGCACACACCTTTAAAGATTTTCAAACTGTTTATATTAATCATTGAGAAAGCTGAGGGTCTGAGCCTGCCTGAACTGCAGTCCTAGCATAACTTTGAAAGACAGCAAGGGGTCTTTACAACGAAAGACCTGCTTAATTTATCCAGTATAACAACTGGGCACTGCACTTAGGGCTATGGTCTAGTTTACAACTGGTCAAAGATCTGACTTGATGATTTACACCAACATTCTGACTACTTATAACTTATATTTCAGTATAGGAATCCATGAGTAATCAAAACTGTCTTGGCGTGACTCTATCATGTGTATCCCCTATCATGCTCTATGCCCAGAAAGTAATATTGTGCCTTTTCTGTGCCTTTAAACTGAGCTTGAA
>VZTD01000305.1:2143082-2204178 GCA_013397725.1 Rhagologus leucostigma
TTACTTGAGGTCATTTGAGGCCCTTTTTGAGGTTAGTTGAGGTCAAAGGGGTTACTTGAGGTAATTTAAAGCCCTTTTTGGAGTTCCTTGAGGTCGCAGGGGTTACTTGAGGTCATTGGAGTCTTTTTCAATTGACCCAGGAGTTACTTGAAGTCATTTCAAGACCTGGTAAGGGTTACTTGTGGTCATTCAGGGTTACTTGAGGTCATCTGAGGCCCCGACTGGGGTTACATGAGGTCAAAGGGCTTACTTGAGGTCATTTAAGGCCCTTTTTGGGGTTACTTGAGGTCACAGGGGTTACTTGAGGTCATTGGGGTCTTTTTTTAATTGCTCCAGGGGTTATTTGAGGTCATTTCAAGGCCTGATTGCGGTGACTTGAGGTCAAAGAGGTTACTTGAGGTCATTTGAGGCCCTTTTTGAGGTTACCTGAGGTCATAGAGGTTACTTAAGGTAGTTTGAGACTTTTTTAACTGAGCCAGGGATTACTTGAGGTCATTTGAGGGCCTTTTTGGGGTTACTTGAGGTCAGAGGGGTTACTTGAGGTCATTGGAGTTGTTTTGAATTAGTCCGGGGTTACTTGAGGTCATTTAAGGGCCTTTTTGGGGTTACTTGAGGTCACAGGGGTTACTTGAGGTCATTGGAGTTGTTTTAAATTAGTCCAGGGGTTACTTGAGGTCATTTGAGAGCCTTTTTGGGGTTGCTTGAGGTCAAAGGGGTTACTTGTGGTCATTCGGAGTTGCTTGAGGTCATTTGAGGCCCTGCCCAGGGTTACTTGAGGTCACAGGGGTTACTTGAGGTCACTGGAGTATTTTTTAAGTGATCCAGGGATTACTGGAGGTCATTTGAGGCCCTGTTTGAGGTTACTTAAGGTCATTTGAGGCCCTGCCTGGGTTACCTGAGGTCATTTGGGGTTATTTGAGGTCATTTGAGGCCCTGACTGGGGTTACTCGAGGTTGTTTGAGTCTTTTTTAGTTGATCCAGGGGTTACTTGAGGTCATTTGAGGCCTGATTGGGGATACTTGAGGTCATTTGGGGTTACATGAGGTCATTGGAGTCTTTTTTAATTGATCCAAGGGTTACTTGAGGTCATTTGAGGCCCCAATTGGGGTTACTTGAGGTCACAGGGGTTACTTGAGGTCATTGGCGTCTTTTTTAATTGCTCGAGGGGTTACTTGAGGTTATTTCAGGCTCTGATCAGGGTTAGTTGAGGTCATTTGGGGTTAGTTGAGGTCATTTGAGTATTTTTTAATTGATCCAGGGGTTACTTGAGGTCATTTCAAGACCTGATCAGGGTTACTTGAGGTCATTTGAGGCCCTTTTTGAGGTTACTTGAGGTCATAGAGGTTACTTGAGGTCTTTTGAGTGTTTTTCAGTCGATCCAGGGGTTACTTGAGGTCATTTCAAGGCCTGATCAGGGTTACTTGAGCTCATTTGAGGTTACTTGAGGTCATTTGAGGCCCTTTTTGGGGTTACTTGCGGTCATAGACGTTACTTGAGGTCATTTGAGCCTTTTTTAATTGATCCAGGAGTTACTTGAGGTCATTTCAAGGCCCTTTTTGGGGTTACTTGAGGTCACAGGGGTTACTTGAGGTCACTGGAGTATTTTTCAATTTATCCAGGGGTTACTTGAGGTCATTTGAGGCCCTTTTTGGGGTTACTTGAGGTCATTTTTGGCCCTGATTAGGGTTACTTGAGGTCATTTGTGTATTTTTTTAATTGATCCAGGAGTTACTTGAGGTCACAGGGGTTACTTGAGGTCACTGGAGTCTTTTTTAATTGATCCAGAGGTTACTTGAGGTCATTTGAAGCCCTTTTTGGGTTATTTGAGGTCATTCAGGGCTACTCTAGGTCACTTCAAGGCCTGATCAGGGTTACTTGACGTCATTTGAGGCTCTGACTGGGGTTACTTGAGGTCATTTGGGGTTGCTTGAGGTCATCTGAGTCTTTTTTGAATTGATCCAGAGCTTACTTGAGGTCACTGGAGTCCCTGGTATTTATTTGCCACACCTGGTCCAGGGACCAGACATGGAAAAGTCAGGAGGAGGTGTTTCAAATATTCCAGGTTGTTAAAAAGGGTTAAGTTAAAAATAACCAGGGTTTGTAAAGACAAACAGAGAAATAAGAAGAGAAGGGATTGAGAGGAAAGCTCATGTCTTTACAAACAGCTGGATGGGTGAAGGTTTGGGTGTTAACACCTTGGGAATGGGTCTGAATGTCTCTACTGGCTTTGGGCAGCAGGTTTGTTATGGAGCCCAGGCAGCCTTGGCTCCTGAAACAGACAGGTGGGTCTGCACAAGCCTGAACTTCTGAACTTTGGGGTAAAATGACAGGTTCAAGAGGGGGATATGGGATAGGCAGTACAGGAAGGCTGTACCTTCCTAGTACCTCAGCAGTGGGGGAAGGAAGAGGGCAACATGCCGCTGGGAGTTTGGGATAAAATGAGGCTGCGTTGTCCGAAACCTCAAAAGAGAAAACCCCGCAGGTGTGTGCCTTGGTGGACAATGCAATGAAAGGAAAACACATGGCAGGTAGAAAATTAAATAATTTTTTTCAGCCTCTGTTATTCCCTTTCTGTTTTGTCACCAGAGTTTTAACACACAAAGGATGCTGTTTGGCAAATCTATCAGAGGGTGCTAACAAGGGAAAGAAGTAATAGGCCTTGTGATGGCAAAGGAAAACAGATGCTGAACTGAGCTGGATGCATTGTTGCCACTGCTGTTTCTGGTGCAGTTTGATCATCTTTTCTTAAAGAAAAAAACAATCTCAAAAAGGGCAGAAAATAAAAAAGAATTATGGAGATTTAAAAAATTGCAGCTGCTGTTTGTGAGGCTGTCTCTCATTTACTATCAGAGTGGCAAGTTCCCAGCTCCAGGTCTTACCTGTTGTGATTAGATCTGACAAACCCCCACAAATCAGGCTACTTAAAACTTTGCTTAAGCAGCTTTTGTGATCACAAGCTCTCTGACATGCTACAAAACAATCCTGGCTACCAAAGCCCAACTCTTGAAAAAAAGTAAAGGGAGAGGAAGAAAAGGGAAGAAATACATAATATGCTGGGAAATCAGGAAAAAAAAAAAAAGACTGGGGATGGAAAGCAAGATTAGGACTTCAGGTCTTACAGTTTGGCACTGACTCGAATTTTGCTGAAGCCAATGGAGATGCTGGTGGCAGGTGGGTTCCTTTCAGCTACCCAGAGCAGTAAGGACGTCATGGTTCAAGAGAAGGATGTTGTCCCCCAGCTGTGCTGTATTTTTGATGCAAGACCTCACTGTCCTCTGGCACTCTCCAGAAGCGCTGTTGCTCCCTGGACACGAAGATGGAATGGTGGATTAAACAGCTCAAACTTTCTTCACTCTGCTTACTATTTAACTGAACTCTCAGCACACCAATATTACTCTGTTAATTTTATCCACTTACCAGCTATTTACCCATCTTAATATCACCACGTTTGGTCAGCTTATTTTAACTGGAATAATTCACATTCGCATTTTTCCACTTTGACCCCATGGGCTGAACTGAAGCATTTTCTGCTTTAAAAAACTTAAAGCAGTAGCTCCCAAGGAAGTACTGCCTGAGGCCACGTGATACAACAACTAGAACTACACATCATTTTAATCCCAGCCACAGGACTGCATTTGCTATCAGGCAAAGCTATTTACTCCTGTGGAATTTGGAAGGAAACAGGTGGGAGCTGAAATGTTTCACAGCTTTGTTTGTAATGAGGCATATTTTAAGTTACCTGGAGACTCCAGGCAAAACAGAGTTTGCACAGAAAGTACAGAAATGGTTTCTCCTCCACAGAGTTATTACAGTACAGAAGTAGATACACAGTCAAGAAGCACAAGGAAAAACATTCTAAATCGGCCCAAGTCAATGAGCCATTTGATAGATTTCTGACTTCCACTTCAGTGCTTTATCTGTCCCACACTGATAGGAAATGAGTATTGAGAGCAATCTTACTGCTCTTTGAAATAATGGAGATTTGCTTTTCTAGTAGTTAAATCAATGCAGAATCTATTTTCTGAACAGCAGTAGATGTTTCATCTGGCTCACCTGGCTGATGGATTTGATCAGATACATACATTGTCCTGGGAAAGATGTAGAACACATCTCAGCGTGGAGAGGGAAATTACTGCACTCACAAAAAAGTAAGCATGTAGCAAAGAAAGAGTAAAAATCAATGGCTTGGCTTTGTTATAATTCTTTTGTCACTACAGTGCAAGGTTGGGAAGAACAGTCAATGATGTGAAAGTCAGCATGCAAAAATAATTATCAAATGAGCCCAAGTCTGAGATGAAGGAAATAACTGAGTGAAAACTCTTTCCAGTGAAGCAGCTGTTAATTGCGTTCATCAGTCCAGTGAATATAAGGGAAAATTAAATGAACTCCTGACCAACGAGTCTTTGAAGAATTTCTTTCTTCCATTCTCAGTCACTGTGCCTGTTCCGGGTGCCTGAGCTGAAATGGTACATTTGGTGCAGGCTCGGAGTCTTTAATACTGGCACTACTTTTTGGACCTGCATAAGATTTTCAACGCTTCTTCTCTACAGGATTTGCGATAAGAGAAATGCAATCCAGCACTAAGGCATAAGCCACCTGTCTCTGAACATTAGTGCCTCATACCTGCCCTGAGAACAGAGCGTGCTCCAGGAGCTGAGGCCAACACAACTCAGAGAGTCTCTGGGCTGGTGCCGAAGGAAATAACTCAACCTCTTACCTGTATTCAAAGTGCAGGCAGTACAGAGGAGACGCACAGCTAATTTAACAAGTGCTCAGAGGGAGTGAGGTTTTGTGGCAAACCCCATTCCCCAGATGCCACTACCCTTTTCTTCAAAAAAACATTTCCCCTCAGCAAAATCCCTCTATTGTTGTTTCTGGTGTGTTGTTCCTCTACAAATGTTTTCTTTCTTTTTCTTTTTTTTTTTTTCCTTTTCTCCTTTTTATTTCCTATTTATCTTTAATCTTCCCAGACTAAGGACTTTATAATCTTATAACCAGCACAGATGTGAAGACATTCAAATGAAGAATAAGAGAATCTAAAACCAAATCTTCAGTGACCGCCACAAGGCTTCTCTCAAGACAAGACTCAGCTACCACCACCTGGGGACCCTGAAAGCTCACACCTGAATCCCATCAGGATGTTCCCTGTGCAAGGGATGAGACCCAGACACCCCAGCCCTCCTGGCCAGGTAACAACACCAGGCACACAGAGGCAAGCTCTTCACAGGTCCAGACACCGGAGGGGGAAGACACTTCACAAAATAATTGCAGATGCAGTTTCTTGGGACGCCTTCCTCCCCACCTCCCACCCTCTTTGGAGCCGTGTGGCACAGCCACACTGTGTGAAATAAGTATTTGACAGTGGAAATCATCTCAGAGCAGAGAAACATCTTAATCTGTGCTTATCTTAGGTAGCTGTTTCCAATCTTAAAGGCTGTGCTAGCAGAACATCGAATTTCCAGTTGTTGTCAGAGAAGTCAGAGAAGAAAAAAATAAATCACAAGATTCAAACATATAACTGTTCCTAAAAGCTTTAAGAGGAAGGACATCAGCCTCTAAATTAACTCAAAACCCACAATAATTACGTGAAAGGGATTAGAATATTATGACAACCTGAACTGTCTTCTTAAGGGCTGCAAAATTGATTATAAAGGAGATGCTGTCAAAAGGACTACTCCGTTAAAGGTAAGTCTTTCTTTTGAAAGGCAACAGGTTGGTGAGCACAGAATCAAAGCAACTTTTAAGGAGCACCCTGAAACTCTCACACTGCTGAGCTTTGTATAAAGGCAACAGAGATCCGTGCAGTAGGGAGTGCTTGATGCTAGCTAAAGTATTCAAAGGACAGCTCTAAAATTTAGATTTAAAGATGATTTCATTAGTTGCTCACTGAGCAAGGTATACAGGAGATATTAAAAGTCTACCTGTACTAGAACTACAAAACAAAATCTCTTAATCCTTCTTTTGGTTAGGCAAATGTGTATCTTTTCCATACTCTGCATCTTTCCAGCAATAAGTGGCAAGGGTAATTAAGCAGTAGTTAGGAATCTGCTGAGTATTGCATGTCCTTAATGTGCTTTAAGGAAATTCTAGCATTATAAATGCATGGCGTTCCTATTACTTGATAATTGCATTTTAAAGTTTGGCATTTTAATTATGCTGATATGCATGGAGTGATATTTTAAATTTAGTGCCTTATTTTATGTTCCAAGTGCTATAAGTTCTTGCCCCTAGATTAGTAAAATTTCATGGAAATCTGAACTGTAACATCCCATCACTTTATCCTCATAGTCTAATTAAATGCTGACATTGTTTAAATGAGTTAAATTGAGTATGTTGGTTTTGTGTGCGTTTTGCCAACTCAAAGCAAATTTAAATTAAGAAGCCTTTATGAGAGTTCTGTACTCCTTCTGGCGTGTTGCATTATTATATCGTAATAGATGCAATTTAGAAGATTATCTCACTCCCTAATTCATTCTCCCAGTTGTTTAGGAGACAAATTTGGGCTCATCAATTTGAGTTTAATGTTTTGTCGCCTGTCTCGGCTATGTAAGTAACCAAGTGACTCTCAGTGAGTCACGTTTAAAATCTGAACACAGGCTGCTGCAGGATGCTGCGGTGGGGCCTATGTTTTCAAAATGGACAGGTGACCCAAATACCAAGTCAATTCCTGAAGCACCTGTCCTAAGGAAAAAGTAAAGAAGAGGTGCTTCACATTTTCTAGAATATCACAGCACTCTCAGTTTTCTCAAGTCTGGCAGCCAGAATGATTAGCTGTTTCAAAAGCTTAGACTAAAAAGTAATTAAAAGCGAAATTCTTAGAACTGATTATCCTTCTTAAAATGGCTTACATGCTCACAAACACTGGCTCTAGGCTGTAGTCTGTTATCTACGTTTAAAATCTGTCTACAACCTAGGGCTGAAAAATAAATTGGGACAATCAGTTATGTCCCGTCTGTTTTAATTCTGCGATTGTATCAAAACAGCTGGATGAATGAAGATGATTTGGCAACAAGAGTATGGTGCCACTTCAGTGGATCAGGAAACCTTCAAAGGTGAGAGGAAGGGCAAGAGAAGAGCAACTTACACTTTTATATTAGCGTGAGAAAAACAGCATACCATAATTCTGAGGTAGTTTTAATCATACTAAAAAGAAATTATTACTCCCTCTGGGTGGGAAGGAGTTGAAAGAAAGTAAATGAAAGCAGGGAAAAGTGGTTAGAAAGGGAGGATAGTAAAAAACAAAAAATCACTCTGAATAGCAAAAACACCACCCATCTAAGTGATTGATGAATTCAAATACAATACAAAGAAAAAATACAGTAAAGCCATCCTGAGTGAAAGTAGATTTTGAAGTTTTTTAACAAACTGATCGTCAGCTCTGAAGACCAGTTAGCATATGGAAGACTGTACCTCATTTGAGACTCTATCAGGATGATTAAGAGATCATGCTGTTGCTTAAGGCAGTTTGTATTTATTTACCTGTAATTTTTATCTCCCAGTATGTTTACTCTTGCTTCTTTTCCATGGCTGAGGTTACCCTGCACTAGTGGAAAGAGGTAAAACTGAGGGAGTGCCCTCAGGCAGAGATGGATACGAGACGAATGTGCAGCCCAGCACAGCTGTAGCTTCTAATCCAACACTTACCTTAGAAGATGTGCAACATAACCAGAAGTCTAAAAAGTTTGGGGAATTATGTCCTTGCTTTGAGGGGCAACAGGGAGATAGCACAGCATAGAAAAGCAGGAGACTGCAGAGAGACATCTGATAACTAAATCAGAGTCCCTGAGGGGAGATGCTGCTGTGTGTGTACCAACAGGTTAGAAACACCTGATTCAGGAGTAAGCTTGAGGGGTGTCACACCTGATAACCCACTGTGCTTCCTCTCCAGCAATCAAAAGGCAATCACTCCTCCCGTGGCGTGATGATTTTTAAATTCTATTTGCAATTGCTTGTCTACAAGGGGATGTTTAACCAAATGAAGCCAAATCAACTGCTGGCATCAAGTTAATGTCTGCATTTAACTATCATTTCTTCATTTCTTATCATTCTTACTGACCTGAGCCATGTCACTGGAATGAAAAGAACCAAGAGGAAAAACTGAAATTTGCCTCAAAATATTCGCATTTTTGCAAATTTACCTTCTCGTTTAGAGCATATTTCCTGTTCTTCACGGTAACAAAAATCTCCAATGCCTCCAGACACTACTCTCTAAGGAGTGACTCCCGTACCATCTAGCATTTAATTGCAGCAGGGAGAATGTAGAACCAGGAACGACTGTGCATCTTCATCACAAGGGTTTCTCACCAAAAACCTTAAGGACCAGACTGAGAACAAGAACCGTAAAGCTATATTGCTTTTCTTTGCCACAATGAAAAAACTGAAACCAAAGTTAAGATGCTTCTACAGAGACAGAGCTGATCCTTGTCTTCCACCTGACATCCCAGTAAGACAGGGAATGTTCTTCCTAGAACAGAACAGAGACACTTCCCTTCTGCCTATTCTCAATAAAGATATACCAGCATTCTACTTCCTAAAAGAGCTGACTCCTTGCTACCAGTGTAAGACATGAGTCTGGACAGTCAAAAAGACTTGCAAAAAGTGGATTCAAAAGCAATTAATCCTAGTAATCAGCTTTTACCTATTAGCCTTTTCCCACCAGGCAGTAGCCAGTTCAAACCTAGACCAACCTACGGGCTCACAAAAAGATTGAACAAACGTTTATTATTCATGCATGCTAAGCAGGGACAAAGTGGAACAAATTAAAATGCCCAAGTCACACTTAATTCTAAAATTCACTGGCTTTTGAGAATGTGAACATCTTTAATCAGAATGCAATGGGAAACATTACAAGTGGTGTGCTAGAAATACCTGCATCCTACATTCCTGGGAGACTGCAGTCTGGACCCAACTGGCACCATTTGTGCAGTGGGTCTAAGCTTCCAGTAACTTTTTGGGTCACTTTATCCCTGTGGATACAGAGATCATCCCTCCAGACCTTAATGGCAAGTTGTGCAATGCTTGTCACATGGCCCTGTTGGGGCTAGAAAAACTTTCTCTGCCTTCCTTCTCTCACATGGCCAAGCCAGGACCACTCACTCTGTGGTCCTCTGTGATTGAGCTGAAACCGCGTTTTATTTCAGACTCCATAAGTAGTGAAATTGTCTAGTGTTCTATGCCTGTGTCTGTACCAACATTCATTCAATCCTGCCTAATGCAGCTATTAAATTAAAAGATCCAACTGGTTCTAATTGTTCTTCCTGAGTCAAAGTGTTTATTCATTCTACTTTAGGTAAAACTCCATAAAGGGTCTATTTATAAACGTTGCCAACGTGGTTAATGCTTTTGACCTTTGATGGGGAGCAATTCTAATAATTGTGCAACACAGCAGCAACATTTTTTGTTACCGTTCTGGATGTTCCTGTTCGGGAACAGTCTGATGGCCTCTATTTCACTCACTCTCTCTCTTTTTCTCTGTTTTAAAAAGTCTGCCAAATAAAAGGATTTATTTGCTCAGAGTGCAGACCAACTGAGTTTAGCAGAAGCTCATGAGCGGTAATCCACAGAACAGTGTCCATACCAGCTTCTGAGAATCCACCCCATCAAAACACACAGTCCTTGTGAGGGGTTTTTTTACTGATTAGAGCCAAAATGAACACAAGGGGAGGACAAGCACATGTGTCCATGGGTTAAAGCATCTGCAGTCACATCTTTCTCATATCAGTGATGCAATTACCTCCTGGATTCTGACTTAGGGCAGCTGAGGGGAAATTAAGTAGGGCCAACTCAAAATGCCTAAACAAGGCAATTGCTTAAACTGTAAACTAAGAGTGGGCCTACGTGAAGCAAATGATTAACTCACATTTTGAAAAAGGTAATAAATTATTCCATTATGTTTTCACCAACCCTTGTATTTATGTTCATTCACTGCTTTAGAAATGTCCTACAGCTCTACCCTAGCTAAGTTGGTTTAATGTGTGATGGACAGACTGGTGCATACATGGTTTCAGAGTGGTAGGAAGCAATAGTGACACATTCTAATTGGCACAATGCCAGAGACTTTTGTGTTTCTGGGTGGAGAAAGCCTAGGACAGCAGAGGGGAAGGGTTTGGCCTTCCTGCTCATGGAGGTGAGTGCAGGGAGGATGTGCTACAGGAGATGGAGATGAGGGGATAGACGGTTTCCTCCTCCTCATCAGCACAGCAACAGAGCATTTGCTTTCAGTGTCCTCTGCAGTAACAAGAAAACTGAGTTCCTGGTTTCCTACTTTCCTGAATTGCTGGCTCAAGAGTTTTTTTCTGTTTTAGCTGTATTGGAATCAGATTTAAACCTTTGGTTTGAATTTCAGAGGAGGGAATCTGTGATGAAAGAAATGTTGGCAGTGTTCCTTCACCCTTTTCTGAGCTGCTGGCGTGAAGTAGGGTAGGCCTTTCTAATTGTTTGAGTTTGCAGCAAAAAAACCCCCAGGATTCCCAGCATTCATTCAGGTCTGGGAAAAGGCCGGAGTCAGGAGTACCATGCCAGCCCCATGTCATCACTTACTGGCAATCTGCCACAGCAGAAGCTGCACAGTTGAAAACTGGTTACACCAGCAGTTCATATTTTCTTGCTGGAGGGATGCTCATCTCCTGTACTGAACATATAGAAAAGTGTAACAACTCTAACCCTGGTATTTGTCTAAGTGGGAGGAAGGAGAAAAAAAAAATTGTTTTTCTATATAATCTCAATATCCTTCCTAGGTTGCCCCTGGGGTCCTGGAGATAAGAACAGAAGAGTACCACTGTATGTACACTTTATAGACAAGTGAACCAAAACATGACTAAAGTAAGGACTACATCCCAGAGAAGCACTGAAGATGCCACTTTTGCCTGGCAGTTCCAGTGTGAAATCCAGATGTGCAGTTTAAACGCTCAAAGAGTAGGATACTACAAGCATCCTTATGCTCTGTGGAGTGAAGGAGCTATTTTATCTCCTGCCTGGGGAACACTGTCTCACGAGCACTCTTTGCTGCTGGCTGTGTCAGCATTGATGTCCCAGTCCAGACCAGGAATGACACAGCATGTACACACACAGGCACACACACACACACACACACAGTGGCCTTCAGGTGAATCTGTCCCAAAGGATGAGGACGAGGAGTGCATCTGATGCTCTCCAGTGTTAATGGGCTCTCTGCACACAGCCCAAGACTGGTGCCAGTCCGGAGGGAACCCCCTCCACCTGTGCGACTGCTGGCTCCTCTGCACCAACAGTTTTGTTCTACAAACACACTCCTCTAGGGCTACAATTTGCTGAGAGACCCTAAAACAGAACTGCACAACAGCTACAGAGTTTTCCCTGTTGAAAACAAACCTTCAGGAGGGGTGGAGGCCACATCTCTTGCAATCCTGATCTGTCTGCGATCCCCAGCCTCTGGCATTTTCACAGCTTGAACGCGCCTAGTCTCTAGAGAAGGGCTTAGCCACAAGCACTCCTCTCCTGAAGTGCTAGCGCTTTCAGGAGCTGAAATATTCCCTGAGTGGGTAGCCAGGAGAATTATGTGGTAGCCAAGTGGTAAAGGCATTTTCCCTGAGAAGAGGCTCTGCTTGCTGCCCAGAAGTGACTTGTGATGCACCACACTGCAGGAGATATTGACCTCCTCGGCTTTAGGAACAAAACCCAGGATTCCCCAGCGCTGGCACACACAGACCACCCGCCCGAGATGCTGCTGAGGTAACACAGCCTGGGACTGCAAGGAAAATAAATCCATGAGCAGAGGCTACACCTGGGCCACATTTCCCACAGTCACAAACGGCCTGTCAGATTCTGTCGCTGTTTTCCCCACGGATGAGTAGAGAAACGACACAGAGTCCAGGCGCAGGGTTACAAGGAAACAAGGCAAAAGCCCCCTTTAATGATTTCTCAGAAGGCTTTTTATATGTTAGTTCGCAAAAGTGTATGAAATGGCATAAAGTAATTGGTTTTTGCCATCCACCCCTCAAGGGAATTGGTCAAGTTCTAAGACACCCATCTCTGGATGTTTTCCTAGTTAGAGCCATAACAATTCTGCAAAACAACCTGCAGCTGCAAGAAGTTTATAAAACGGTGACATTGGTTTGAGTTACTTGCATGGGAAAGACAGAACTTTCACAAAAGTGCTGCAGAGAGCTAAAGAAATTCTCTGCTGAAGCTTTTGCAGCATCCATAGGATTCCCCTGCATGTCCTGCTCCTGCTGTCTGGAGCTGTCCCCCAGTTTTCCTTTGGGGCGTGGACCTCCCCTCATGCACTGTGCAGGCGGTCTGAGCACCTGCATGAAGTTTTCAAATTCCACTCCTGGAAGCAGCTGCCTAGAATTTAAGTGCAGCAATGCTCAGTATAACCACTCTCAAACTCACTGGTGGATCTGGGACAACACCACAAGTCCAGTGACAGAACCAAAATTAGGATTGAACTCAGACAGTCAAAATATGCAAAACAAATGCCTAAATTATATTCTCAGATACACAAGTCACAGACCAAAGTGAGCGCAGTAGAAATACACTGCCTTCCTTTCATTTGCACAAAACAACCAAAAAAAAAAAGGTATTTTTAAAAAGTCAGACTAGAATTTGGTTGTTCTTGTTGCTTGTCTCCACCACACTGACAGCCTTTAATTCAGTGTGAATCTGAGTCAATAAGAGGCTGTGTATGCCAGCAAAGGAGTCCAGATTGGGATCTTTATTCCTGACACACTGATTTCAATATAAGGACACTCCTACCTGATGTCTGAACCTTCTTCAGCTGGGAATTGCAGTCTAGGAATTTCATTACATGTTCATGTGTAAGGTTACAGACAACCGAGTGACTTAGTCCACATGTCCCAGTAATGGGACTCTGAGAGTAATTAGGGTAACAAGTTAGTATAAGGCCCTTGAAGGACTTAATAACAAAAAAAAAAAAAAAAAAAAAAAAAAAAAAAAAAAAAAAAAAAAAAAAAAAAAAAAAGGAAAAAAAGAAAAAAAAGAAAAGAGAATCACAGAAAAAGAAGTAATTGACAGCATTTCTTCACACTCCTAGCCAGACAACATCTGTTCAAATTAGATTTTGTGAATTTGATGCTATCTGAACAGCAGGTCTGGTCCATAAGCCACCAGTAACTCTTTTTCCTTCCCTCTCCCTTTCCTAATGAAATAATCAGCTCTAAAACAGATTCCTTGGAAAGACATATGTGCAAATGGGTTTTTTTTTATGCCAAACAGAGCTTTATTAACACCAGCGAAATCAACGCGGGTATAAGGGATTGCTCATTAAAAGGAGGAATCTCTCTATTCTGCTCTTCTAAGAACTGAAATATTCTAAAGAAAAACATATTTCTTATTCATCTTTTCTCCCTGGTGACAAGTTGTTATTGGACATCTTATTTAATAGTTTCACAGACACTCCCTGCAAAGAAGAGTGAAAAAATTTATCTCATCTGAAAACGGATTTTCTTTGAGTGGGAAAATCCACGGATCTGGCTCGCTTGGCATGAGGATTATAATTCTGAGACAAGCTTAAACTGTCACATCCATCCAAACAGGTTTGGGTTGGGTTTTTTTGACCAGAATGCTTAGAAATAGAAAGGGAAATTGTATTCCACAGTTTGGGCTTCCTTGAGAATTGTAATTCTTCCTCTTTCTTTCTTACTGAAGAAAGGAAAATTAAAGCGAGACGAACCTCTTTATTTAATTTTAATACTAAAATTCACAAAATGCAACTTTCTGTGTCTCTTGCAGAAGACTTCCTGTAGACAAAACAGTAAAATCTTATGCGTGAGTATTTGAATCAGAAATGCTGGCACATTTATCTGAACACTGTAAAATACAGTGTTCACAGCCATATAAGAGTAAAAGAACAATTATACCAGGCCAGATCAAAGATCCATCTGCTCAGTCTGCAGTTTCTGAGAGCAACAAGCAGAGGACATCTACAGATAATGCAGAGAGTGACACTTCCCCTGTACTGTCTTTAGACAATAAGGCAGTTAAAATCATTCATGATCTCCATCAGATGCTAATAAGATTAAATTAAGTTGTGACCTGGCCATTTGCTTCCCACAAGCGGAAAAATTAAAGCCAAAATTAGTCATTTCTCACTCTTATTTGGTCACATCTAAAACTGTTTCAACAGATGAAATTATTTACGGATTTTTTTCTTTAGCTAGTAATTACACTTCACAAAAAGTAAATTATTTATTTAATGTTCAGCTACAAGTTAGAAAACTTCTGGGACATCTGTAATCTTAGATCAACTTCTGAGGATAAGGTCAGTTTCTTTCAGCACTTTAACAGGAATTGTTTTCCCTTCTAGGCTAATCCGGAACATCAAATCAATACCACAAAGGTTGTGTTATGCCTCCTTTTGCTGCAGAACAGCAGGCTGTTGATATTTTGGTCTTTATAAATGGCTCTTTATATTAATAGAGAAGCCACATATTGTCTGTCTCTCCAATCACTGCGCCTTTAGGATTTTTCTCCCTTAATGAGGTATAGTGGCTCTTGCAGCTATCAGTTAGAGGAAAGTTTGTTTTATGGAAAAAATTCCAGAAATTTACGCATGATTTCATATATATGGCATCTTTGTCATGTTAGGATTGAAAATACTCCCCCACAGCTACTGTTGAGGTTTCTCAGCTTTTTTTAATGGCATTCAGTTTTTCATTTTTTATGCTAAGCAAGGAATGTCTTATAACAATAAAAATTAAGCTGCTTACAGGAAATGTGCAATAATACATCCTCAGTCAAGATAGCTAATGAAAACTGGGATTCATCAAATTCTGCTGATATAACAGACTAACTGCATCCAGAACAGGTTTATGTAATGTTCTGGCAACATATAAATTTGACTCTTTTAATTAGAAAATCTGTCTCTCCCTCTTTGATTCCATGAGGCATAAACATGAATAAAAAGTACCTACATGCTGCATGTACTGACTTAGAAGTTCACTGAACAGGAAGGACTGTTCAGTGAGCTTGGAATTTCCGAGATCCTTTTGGTTGGCAATCAAGGCTTCTGTGCTAAAACCCATTCAAAAGGGGGATCCCTAACCAAGCCCATAATTAAAAGAACAATCTAATAATTAAAATTATTAGACAATCATAATTAAAAGCACTCTGATCTCTCCTTCTGCTGGTCACTCTACAAGCAACGCCCCAGAAGAAGAGGTGTGTGCTTTAAGGGCATTCCAGAAGTGGAGGCACAAAGTCCACCTGCTGCCAAAGAACGTGGCCACAGCAAGGATAACAACTGCAGTGCAGGTGAAAACTAGAAAGGGAGTGGCAGAGCCATCATTTGGAAACACATGGAGAAGGGGAAGGCTTCCCTGTTACCACAACCTGTGCTGAAGTCAGTGATGGAAGAGAAAGCTGCAGCTGGATCACCCCAGAGCCAAAAAATGAAGCATAGGATCTGGGCAAAAACACTTGCAACTGCTTAGGGGGCACAGAGTTGCTGCCCCTCCAGTTCTGTACTGCTTTAGCTGGCTGTCAGGAAGAAATACGGGAGCTGGACATAGATGGCTCTTGCTTTCTGTCTGTTCTCTCCCTTTTCCTGCTTCTCTGCATTTATCTATCCCTCACTCACTCCTCTGCTCCTCCAAGTTTTATTTCTTGGCTTTACCCATAATACACTGAGATTATTTTTCATTCAGCTGCACTGGAAAGGCAGGATATTTGTAATGTCAGGCTCAGGTGGGGATGAAAGAATAAATGAAGCTGGAGGCCGTCTGCGCAACAACCTGAGAGTTTCTATTACAGATTCTATTGTTAGGAGCAATACAGAGAAACTCCTTTTGCCCTTAATGAAAAGGGAGGAAAAAAGGAAGCTGGAGGTATATTACACTTTAAATTTGCAGCTAGTAGACTAGGAAAAAGAGACATTTTAGCAAAATTATAAAAAATAAACGAAAATGGGGTTTGCTGCTCCATCACTCATGGGAAATCAAGCCCCACTCTTTCTTATGCTTATATATACCCTATATATATATATGTAGGGCCATTTTTTGACATTGCTGGACAGGGACACGGACTTGAGGAGAGGGGAGAAACCATGGAAAGAGCCTCATCTCACATTCCTAGATACAGGTTGTGACAAAACCCCTCCCGGAGCTGCAGGAAGGACCTGACTCTTGGTGGTTCCCAGATAAATCAGATTTGTCAACACCTGGTCGGACTGACTTCCAGAAAAAAGGGAGTAAAACAGAGCCAATATGTTAAGAACAATGATACAAGGTATTTCTAGACTGGAATAATTAAATACCCCCTCACACACTGATCTGGTTTAGTTGTATTAGCAAAACACCTAAAAACCAACACCTTTGATTGACAGCACCAGTCCGTACCCAAACTCCTTGGAAATTCCTCCAAACCAAGCTATACACTTGGTAAACAACACATCTTATTGTATTGGCACAGGAAATGTGCCAATATACTGGCTACTGAACTATGGAAAGATTTCCACGTATTTTCTTCCCAGTGACACGCACATTATACTACAAATACACTTGCAATAAACAAGAAGCAAGCAGATGTAAACAATACAAGTCATATATTTAACTGGAAATTTGCAGTGATTTTTTTCTTTTAATTGCTCTAAGAAACCTTAGATAGCAACTAAATATTCATCAGGTAAGCCGTAACCTGGAATGCTGTCTGATTTTAACATCAAGTGCCATTATAAATTCACATCCCAGAATGTTTTTAAGAAGTACGTCTTGGTTTCTGTGCTTTCAATATAAAGGAGGAGCTGTAAATCTCACTTCTCATAACATTAATTTCAAGTGGCTCTTGCTGGGAGACGAATCTTCCAAACCTGCCTGACTACATGTAATATTTTCCCAATTTCCTTCTTTACTGACTACGACAAATTTTATGTGGTGACGGAATAATGCCAGAGACACTATGGCACTATGCCACGTGCTAAAAGAGTGCACATGGTCTCTCACAACACTTGAGCACGACACCTGTGGGCTTTGGGGATGTAAATCTCCAAAGCAATAGATTTCATCTGAGGTGAGAAAATTTAAATTCTGGAAGGTAGAAGCGAGCAAGGATGCCAGCCTCAGTGGAAACTGGAATTTCGAGTCCAGATTCCTTAAATGTGGCACCGTTAAATATGAATTGTGCAGACACCCAGACTGCAGACTCAGAGAGCCAAGGATGGTGGTGATTTGTACCATTTTCACATCACTTCTCTCTAAGTTAATGGGGAACCAGCAAAAAAAAATTATCTTTACAAAGAGAAAAGCAACTTTTACGTGATAAAAATGTTAATGACCTCCAGAGAATCCTCCAGTTTATTTCCTTCTTGCCCCAAATTTTGATCTCACAAAAATGTGCAGTAATCTAGCATTTTTCAAATTTTTTTCTATTTATTTCTGTATTACTGCTACAAAAGATGCAACATAAACAGAACATAAATCAAAAAGAACTCTTCTGCGCAATTTAATACCAGTTTCTTACAGAAATGAAATTATTATATCTTACAGAGGGAAAACAATATTTTAAAAGAATTGCAAAGACTTCGAGGCATCTCTCAGTCCCTCAGGTTCAGTTCTGACCCCATAACCCCCAAGTGTGGCTCCTTCCAAGGTACTGTGAAGTCCTCAGATTCATTTGGTACCCCTACACTGGTACTGCAATAACTCTTAACCTCAGTGTACTCACAAAGAGAGAGTTACAGATTTAATTTACAATTTAACTTTTGAATTACAGAACTGCGGGTCTCTCGGCAGTGTTCTTGCCAGATAAAAGCCAGAAAAGGAGCTTCCCTCTTGTCTGTGCCAAGGCATGGTTCACAAAAGTGCAAACCTTCGGAAAGAGAAAAGTTTATTGAAGAATACTGTGGCAAGGTACAAAAAGCTACAAAACTGTATTTGAGGTTTCTCATGACAAGTGCCAAGATTCTGATGCTGAAGCATCAGGCCAGAATTCAAGATCTGAGATGGGTTTTAAGCTCACTCAGGCTACTTTCTGATTTTGTGGCAGCCAGTAATTTTTTTATGCCTTTTTTCTGCCACACTGCCCATCTCTGTCCTCCAATGAGAAAAACAGGCTTGATGCTTCCTTTTTGTGTTTCCAAATTGTTTTTCTTTTAGAAGTGCTTTATAAAGAGGGTAGTTTCTGCTCAGCACATCTCCTCAATGTGTTTCACCAAGTGTATTTTCATGATGTGAGCTATAAAACCATGGGCCAAACTCTCTTTTAAGAGTGTCCTTGACACCAAAGCTTGTTAACTGATCCACTGAGGAATAAGAAGTGGAATGTTACCTAAAGTAGTAATTCTGAAGCTGCAAAATACCTCCCAGCTGACTGATTATACAGGTGACTGTTGTTCCACACATAAAACTGTTACGTGCCACAGAAACTGGAAAAATGTGAAGTCACATCCCTAAAGAGGAACGGAGGAAAAACAGGTTACTTCCCTCCTCTGCTTACTGAAAGAGAAACTAAAATTTTAGATTTGTACAAAACCAGATAGAGTTTTGTTCCAGCTCTTTAAAAAACTTTGAGAGGAAGAGTTGTAACTTTTCACTTTGGCAATATCACATAAAGATAACTACCAGCTTTTCTGTACCTTGGAACTATTCACCAAGTTTAATCTCGGTTGACATAGTACTTAATTGCTCTGAGAGCAGCAATTCTAAGAGGTAAATCTACCATTTCTGTGCAATTCAGTTCCCACCATTCCATTTCCACATCAGCAGCAGATACATTGGCCTAAAAGTGGATTAACTGCTCTATCAGTAATCCTGAAGCAAAGCTCATCAATCACGGGGACACGGGACAAAGGAAAGCTACACACTCAAGTCTGGCTATTTTTCTCTGAGACAGAGTACAGTTCAAATATAAATTACAAGTTTGATGAAGGAATTACAAGAATGTTATGGCCTGAGTTAGACAGGAGATAAAACACAATTATATTGGTTCATTTGAGGTTTCACTCTCAAACCTCCTGTCAACCAGTTCTTTCAGAAGAGGTAACATCCTACCCATGCAAATTAAGAATATCCAAGCCAGGAGAATATTCTAGAAGATAAGGAAGCTGCTGTTTATATTTCACTAGTTAGCGGAAGTTAAGCACTAGAAAGTATGATTTTTAAACTACATAGCAAACTGTTGACAAATATGGAAACCTTTTGACGGGTATGACCTAATACATTGTTCTTCTGGAATATAACAGCACTGGAGACACACACCAAGGAGTTTAAACAAAGTAAACCATCATGCTAAGGAATTTTAAATTTTAAAAGAAAACGTTAATAGTAATTCAGGTAGGTAAATTCAGTGAAGTAGATTCAAAACAACAAGATGAATGTATTTAGAAGGGATGGGGCATAGCGCTTATTTATTTACTGTTGTGACTTCAGAATATAGAGCATCTCTGATGATGCCAGTTGCAAATAACATCAGCAGAAGTATTTACAGCCACTCAGGGTGCTAGGAGGGGAATTAGGTTGCTTTTTACCACTGGCAGAGTACTACATGTATTATTCTCGAACACTTCTTCAGGAACCAGCATTCAAACTCAGTGGTCAGATTCAGAGCAGAAAACTTCTCTGCATTTGAGTGCACCTGAGTGCCCCAAACTGCAAGGCCAGATCTGTAATGACTGCCTTAAACCCACACCATTATTTACCCCTCTTCAGCGTTTCCTCTTTTATTTAGTGTCATTTACTTTAAAACCTAATCTCTAAAAAAAGCTACACGTAAAGTTAGGACAAGGATGTCCCATCATATATTTCAAAGTCTAAGCATCCTCACATTTAAGATATTTATTACAAAGTTTATTCAAGGTCTATGTGACTCTTCCCTTACCCTGGTATCAGTAAAAGGCAGCACTATCTCAGCTAGAAAATTTGCTAGTTAGGACTGGGAAGCTTTGTGCTGGGGGATTTTGTTTTCACAGGAGTTAAAACATTTCGTTTAACTTTTTGGTATTCAGCTCAGGGGTTTGAGAGAAGCTTCCTGGGGAAGAAATATAATTTATAACATACTACTTATTACTTTATGCTGAAAAAGTGCTAGCAGGGAGGCTAAGATAATTTCACAAGTCGATGGCTGTTAGTGTGAGGGCTGTGCTGCCTCAGGTTTTATAGCTGTAGGTCGGGAAAAGCTGTTTAGAACCTTGTCCAGGAGGTGGCAGGAGAAGTTAACAAAAGATGCGATGGTCCCTTCGTGTAAAGCTCTAATTCTCAGAACCGTTATGAGCTAACACAAGGAAAGGTGATAAAGTCTGGTTACTGAAAAACAGAAAAGCCTCTCGCTGAACAGTTCTTCCTTGAATCTGATATCTATGCCTGTGCAATTTGTCCAGTTATAAACACACTACTTCTTTAAAGGAAATCCAATTTGCAGCAGCACTCCAGCACTGTAATTAATACCTGGAGTACAATTTCATTTTTATTCCAGTTTCATTTCTGCTCCTTTCTACAGAGCAGAACTTACGCAATACTCAGTTTGCCCGAAAGGCAGCAATTTAAAGAAATCCAGTGGCAAAAAAAAAAAAAAGAAAAAAAAAGAGAGAGAGAATAAAAAGAAAAATCAGTGACCCAACTGAAAACCATCCATCACCAATGTTCACACTTTGTAGCTGGAACATTGGAATACCAAGTATTTTTATTGAGAAATCTCATTAGTACTTTTATATTTAGCTGCATTGCAGCAACAAGGGAGCCCAGGCCACAACGCTAGATTTGGTACAGAAAAAGTCATTCCCTAATTTGAGTTAAAAATAAAAAGAATGAGTAATGCAAAAATCAGCCTCTGTCCATACTTCCTAGAATCTGTCCTTTGTTCATCTTCTTTTAATTATTTCAAACTCTATTTGTCACTCAGTACATTTTCGTTTTCTTTCACAACCACTGTGCACAGGAAGAAGGATCAGTCTCTTGGGAATTGTATACTGGTTAGACACCAGCCATTAACTGAAATGAATCAAAGTTTTCTGACTTTGTAGCAACTTTTAAATGGTATTCTCTTTGTTTTGCTTCAGTAGAACAAAAAGTAAACTTGGAGAAATTATTCAAATTTAGGCAAAATACCAGCCTTGACCAAAAAAATACACAGAAAAATGTCTTTTATAAGTTGGTAAGCCATGCAGATGGACAGCCTGGCATGAGAACAACATAATAATTAATATCATTATTTATTCAGATGTTTAAGTGATGATTTTTTGTTTCTAGAAGCACAACTACCACAGCATGCAAGTTGCAGCAGAGGAAGAAGCATGAAGCAAACAAGTTCTCTTTTGTTATATGCAGCACAGGAATGCTGCCCCCAGCGTGCAGTGAGCAGTTTAGGAAGCCAAAAGCTTTAGGAAATATCAAGCTCCTGTGACAGCAGATCAAACCATGCCACAGGCAGCCTGTGGCAGAGCTCTACTGCAGATTCCTGTGTGCCCTTGTAAGAGAAAACTCGTTAGATGATGGTGTCTTGGCAATTAGGAACTTTCACCCAAGTTAAATGATGGAGAGTTAGTCTGCAAGACATTTTCTCAAATATTCCACTCACGTTTTCAGCTTGGGAAATAGAAATAAAACAAAATAAAGGCATTTTCTGCAGAAACAAGAGGTTTTGTAGGGAAGTTATCAGGACTTTCTTGCCTGCTCTGGGTTCTCCCTCTAGTGTAGTTTTACTGAACTTGCTGAGCTCTCCAGTAGCCTGTTAAATGAAGTGTTGTCACCTCTGTCATTACAGAACAGGTACAAGGTGGCACTCAGTGTTAGAGACCTCACCAATGCAAGTCACTGCAGGGTCAGTTTTCCCCATAAAACAACAGAAAGCTGGTAGGCAAGATGCAGCTTGGAAACATCAAGGCAGCAGTGGGAACAACAGCCCTGAAATCACATTTTATCTCATTCGATGTTAACAATCCATCCTGGGACACAGGGATAAAGTCCTGCTGGGTCAGGGTCATCATAGGTGCATCCATGGGCAGAAGCACTGGGTGTGATGATGTCACAAGGGCAGGAGACACAACTTAAACCAAAGCAGAGCATCCAGGCTTATTTCCCATTCCTCAGCCCTGGGAATGCTTCACAGCCAGAGAGAAAACTCAGTGCTGAGCACTCGTGAGAGGGAAAAAAGCAGAGGTAGGGAAGCCAGAGATGGTGGCAAGCCTGACATCCAGACCAGAAGATGTAAATTTCTTTCCCAAGCCCAGCCCAATCTTCAGATCATCAGATGCTCCCCAGCATTTTCTTACATCATTGGTATTTTGCTTCTAATCACATGGATTTAATTCTCTCGTTACCACTGCTCTGTCTGACGAGTGCTGCTCTGAAGCACTGAAAGTGCCAGATCCGCAGCGCACAGAGATGTGTTTGCTATTTACTGCATGCTCACAGCGCAGGCCTTTGATCCCAACCAAAGGCAAAATCACTCCCGTAAAATTAAAGATCTTGGGTTTTTCTCTTCCTTGAATGTACTGATGATCCTTAGGAAGACAGGAGCTCAGCCTCAAACCTTACTGCTTTGGTCCCCTAATGACACCAGCAGGCTAAATTCAGTTCCAAAGGCAAGGGAGGTCATGAAGTATTTGATTTTTTTTTTCAAAAATAGAATGAAAGCATTGCATTTGCAGAATTTTCTTCACTTGCATCAGAACTGAATACACTAAAGGGTAGACTGCTTTGCTTTGCCATTAACTTTAAAAGCATGCAATTTTAGTACTCCACCAGAGCAGAGAGGCTGTAAATTAACTTGTGTTCAGCACAGAAGTGATGGCCACATCTGAAGTTCCCCCAGGTCTTGTATCCATGAGAGACCTCTCTGCAGCTGCTCCTTGGGTGGGTACAGAACAAACCATATCAGCCCCAGCTAATTGCTCTCTCAGAGAAGAGAACTTTGTGTCTGGATGTTGGGACGACACGGTGGTGTCCTGAGTCACCTTCTTGTTAGGAATGAGAACTGAGTGGCAGGTCCGAAATGGTGTATTTAAAAAAATAAAAACCCAAAACCAGCCAAATCATTCAAAAGATTTCTCAGTGATTTGTTTTCTAAGTGGAAGGGAAAGGAGGGGGTTGTGCAGGGAGCTGGTTGGGATTTAGTGCTGTGAGTAGTTATCTATAGAGACCTGAATAAGGTGGGACAGTGCCCTTAGTTTGGAACCTGACCACCCCAGCAAGGAGTTCAAATGCAAGAAGATACAGGTGGCACTAAGAAGATACATTAAAGGAGAGGTTTGACAATTATTACAGGCATAGAAAAAATGTTTTATGAAGAAAGATCGACACTTTTCCTTACTTCTCCTCTCGTGAGAAGTGTATTAAGCTTATTAAGTGTATTAAGTCTTCAGATACAGAATGGTTTTAGCAGTGTCATTTTCCCACATTGAGGCATTCAAGGAACCAGAAAAGTGTGGATCCCTTATGCCAGGTCAGAAATGTGTTAGACATCTAAGATAATACAGGTAAGGGTCTGTTACAAACTTTCCTCATAATTTGAGAGACAATAGTTAAAATTCTGTTATTAAAAGGCATTAGCTTCCTCTATGCAGAATGGAGAGCAAATGTAAGTAATAAAATTCTCAGGAGAACTTAAGTGTAATAGAAAGTCATCCTTGGGCATTCATTAAGAAAATAATGTTTTAGGTTCAAGATAATGCAGGTTTAAAAGCATTTGTGAAAGGTAGCATAGAATGGGCCTCAGAAAAAACCTGATTATAAAAATGGTCCTGAGCAGGGCTACCACAAGTTTATAACATAATAGATCGTAGAATCAAACTTATGATTTCAAAAAGGCAAATCTAAAAAGTCGGGGAATTCACCTGGACTGAAAATTCAAACAGGTAAATGGGAGTTTATCCAAGTGCACCCTGAGGAAGGGGATCAGTGATGTTGCCCCACCCTTGTGTGAACTTAATACAGGATGAAACATAATTATCATCAAAATGTAAAAAGGATTAGGATAGCAGAAATAAGGATACAGATATCAAGATCAGCAAAAACACTAATCACTAGGGCGACCTTCAAGTAAGGGAACACCACAAGAATTTCTCAAAGTGGAGTCAGAATTTATAAAGCAGATTAATAGAAAAGGCAAATGGTTCAGTAGCCACAAACTGGGGAAAAATGTAAAAGAAGAGAAGTTACTTTATCATGTAGTAGAGGGCAAAGTTTAAGACAAAAATTAACCCACTCATATTCTAAGGCAAGATTAACATTCTGCCTTTGTTTTTAATGAAGTAATTTTGAATGCAGAAGGCAGGATAAGTAGCTAGCAAGATGAGGAGGCATTACATTTAAAAGAGAAGCACGTTGCCAAAAATTGACATGCAACACATTCCCATCAGAAGAGTTGGATCCTTTCCTCATAAAATGCTGACAGATCTTATGTTTGAAATCCCAGGTCCTGTAGAAAGGGTTTGAGAGGTGGGACTTTTTGCTTTAAAGTACGTCAGACTAAGGCAGCCGAAGAAAAACAAGGGCCAATAATACCTGTCCATAAAAAGGGCAGTAATATGCAAGAGCTATGAAAAAGTCTTGGAGGAGATAATTAGAAACAGGCATAAACAGGAAAAAGGGAGAAAATGCAGCACGTGTTCACTAAAGTTATCTTTGATAAGCAACTTCTATTTTATTAAGATATCAGTTTGACCAGAAAAGGAGCTGTTTTAAGCCAAAGTATGCTCAGCCCTTTGGATCTGGTCTAACGTGCACAAAATGTATAAAATTCATTGTCAAATGCAAAAAGGTCCGGAACACTTGAGGACTGACGTAAGTGAAATGAAACAGAAAATTAAATCAAAGATCATTCAGTTAGCATTTGATAAGAATATTTCCTACAAATTCCTGCCCGTAGAATCAAAATAGACCAAGAAGCAGGAAGCCCTAGAGAATGATGCATCCACCAGTGATGTATCATTTCGAAAGGACAAATATGACATATCAAGCTATGTTTCCCACAGAAATAGGGAAGTACAAAACACTGCTAAGCTCTTTATTACAGATATAAAACACCTGAACCATGAGTAAGTTAGCCCCAAACAAAACATGGCTGTAAACCTCTTGGACCGCTAGCTCTATAATCAGAAAATCTGTAGGGCAGAGTGATTCACTAGGCCTACTTAGATGAAATGGTTGCTGCCTATCCCGATGAAGTAGAACCAATAGGGAAGTAGGAAACTCATTTAAGCTGAGGAACAGCGTCACCCAATAACCTTTAGTAGACCATCAATTAACTATGACAAGAAACTTGAAAAAGGTCAAATCACAAGGAAAGTGATATTCTGGAGCAGGTATTTATCAAAAGCACTCAGGACAAGAAATCACAGCAGTATAGTTCAGAAAAGAGATAAATGACATGAATGCTCATGGCAGAAAAAAAAATGGATCTCTTTATTTAGGTGCTCTTTTAGGGTACACACTCCAGATTGGAATAGGAACTTGTGCACTTTTGTGCTAAGAACAGCCAGCATAGTTGTGAAAGGTTCTCTGAACAAATCCAAGTTTTATAGGTTAATTTTGACTTGGGAGTTGGGTCAATCTTCTGTTCAGAGTTGTTTTTCTTCTCTTCTCCATCTTAAATATGATTCACTTATTGCTAACATGTGCTGTGTCTGAGTAGCAGGAGGAAACAGTTCTGCCTCTGAAGCACAGGATAAAAAAAAATACAGCTGGCTTGTGTATACACTTGGGGAAAAAATGCTCTTGCTGTTTTTACTCCTTTAGAAGTGTTGGGCAGCTCGTACTATTAATGCCATATCATTCTTTGAAGGCAGATTCTGATATCTGTGCCAGGAGAAGAAATAACTTTCATCTTTTAAAAGAATTAGTTGCTGGTGTAAGAGGTCATTACAACATTTTCCTGTGAATCATGAGCTGGATAATAAAGCCAATAGTCTAACAAGACTTTGCATCCCACTATTGCCCTGGGACTCTGAAGAATGCACACTAAAAAACCCAAATGCAAATTATCTGTGACTGCACTCCACACAATTGCTATTGTTAAAAGAAAACAGTAAAATTCCAGAGAGATAGAAATGTTTATCAGATTAGCGAGAGTGATATACAAAAAGAAATAGACCGGATAGCATCATTTTTTTTTCCATTTTCTTTGTTTTTAATAACTGGATATGATCAAAAATATTTATATCACTTTATATTCACAGGCTGCAAAGGCACAGTGGAGCTGTCTTGGGCCCCAGGAGCTGTACGTTAGCAGGTTTACCTATTCATGCAAGCACCCAACTACAGAGTGTCTTATTCACCATACAACCTCCCCTCTAGACAAAAATTCTGAGATACACCACATTATTCAAACAATAAACCCCAGCAGAAGATAAAGTCCAGCTCAGGGCTGAAGCTGTGGCAAAACATATTTGTGAGGCACAAGGTCGATGGATTATTATTTCACATTTGTGAGGAAACACAACTAAGATGTAAGAATCAAGAAACCATCAGAATAATAACAAGTAACAAAGATAATATGTAACGAGCCTGATTTTCTTTTTTTAAGCAAACAACACTCACCCCCTCACACCTCTACATTTTCTTTGTGTTCTCAGCACACAGGCCTAGGTACTGGTTGACTTCACCAGAAGCCCTCACTCCTCTTTCCCAGCATCCCCACAAATTAACTTATGTTTGTGACTTTACCACAGGGGCCTAGGATCCCTTAGTCCTAAATGCTAAGAAGGTGACTAAAACCACTCAGTCTGCCTTGCAAAAATCTCAGAAGTGTGGCCATGGGTATGCTGTAGGAGAATCCTGGGCAGGAGCTGGAGGCGAGGTCAGCCCATCCTTCTCTCTTTGGATAATGAGTAGCTGTAACAAGAGTCAAACTACACTAAATTACCATATTTTTTTCTTGGCAAAATGCTTTGCATGTCAGCCATTAGATACAAAATCACCACAGTGAAAAAGAGGAGTTTCAGCTGATCTTCCTCTGTGATTAAAAAAATGATTTTTTAATCTAAGTTCAACTTTGTCTTCTCATTTTGAAATGACTTTTTAATGTTGATAATATTTCCATCATTTCAGGCATTTTTGTAGTCATTTTCTTTTCTTAAAGGAAAAATTATCAAATTACTAAATATCTTACCATACCATGGAGAACCTCTCTAAAAATTCTTAGCAATTAGTTGGCAACTTTTAAAGCACTGAACCAGACTGTCACCCCAGAGAAGACACTGTACCAGATTTGAAAGGGTTTTTTTTCTAATTTTTGCTCATAACATTAAAGACTCTATTTTAGGGGCTTTGATAAAATCTCCAAAGAAATACATTTTTGAAGGCTAATGTGTAAGTTATGAAGCACTGATCTTTCTTCCCTTGTGTTTCTGCTCAGGTAGGCAAGTAGATGAGAAAACAGTGATTCTAACCCAAGGCACGCTTCATCTTGAGGAAAATGAAATCTGAAAAATGGAATTCTTCCTTATATGGAATTATGAATCCATGGCCAGCTCTAGCAGTTTCTTCCTCTCTGCAAGCACCATTCTCACAATGGTGTGAAGTACTGAGACACAGCTACTCCCAGGCAGAACACCACAAGTTTTGCTGACTGATATTTCCATCAATTCTCGCTTTGATACAGATGCCTCACTGAATAAAATTTTCATTTTGTCTAGAACTATGGCAACCTGGGCAGCTGCCAGAAGGCAGCTTTGGTTGACAACTTGTAAGAGTGATTCTCAGGCAAAACAATTAGTGGTAACTGCTCTTTTCCAGGGAGGCAGACTTCTTGGCAAATTGCACAGCTAAGTCAGAGAATTCAGACAAGGAGAAATCCAGCCTGCTTTGCCCAGAGGAAGGAATGCAGGTTTTTATAGCATGGAAGGAGGAATTCTTTTGGTTTCTCACTGTAGCTCCAAATAGCAAAGCTGCCTGTGGCAGGAGTCTGCCCGGAAGGGTGCTCGGTGGTGGCAGGACAGGCACCAGCAGGAATACCCAGGGTGCCACATCAGCCACGAAGCTTTCCTGGGGATGCATTAGCCCTGCAGTGACAGACCCTGTTCCTTCCAGGCCCAGAGCTGCCCACCCAAGCACACCAGCTCGCTCAGGCCCGTGATGTATCCCTGCCCTGTGCTGCAGAAAACACCCACAGGAGGCTGCAGGTTCCCACACAGCATCCCCTGCCAGAAGCATCAATTCCATTCTTCAGGGGGCTGTTTTGGGGTAAGAGCCCATCACAGTTCCCACCAGAGCGAGAGCTGCTACAACAAGCTCTAAACCACCTTAGACTCCCACAAAGCCTTTCCAACATCCCCTCTCCCTCTCTCCCCTCAGCCCTTTCTGGCTCTCATTCCCCCAGTGCTGCCAGGCGGCGCCAGCCACAGCTAGGGAAACTGCTTTGCTCATTACCAGCACAGTAGCAAGTGCAGGTGAAACCCTTCCAAAGAATTTGCTTAAATCATGCCTGGAGAGTGGCTGAAATTGCTTGTGGATTGCCGAGCTTAAACCCAGGCTTTCCTTACTTCCCTGTGCTTGATTTACAAATTGCTTTTCGGTCTGACATTCCCCTCCTCTCATGCGCCCTCCATATACATCAGCAATTTCCAGCTTTTTCCATGAACAAGAGCTGAGAGGCAGTGCCCATTATAAGCACCTCCCTGCTCTACATGTAATTCAGTGGCCTTGCTGAAGATACCTGTGTGTTACATTTTTTTAAATCTGATTGTTGCCTTCTTAGATATTTCAAACTTACAGCTTTTTTGTTGGTATCTTTTATTAGATACCTCTCTAGAAACAGCTTACAAGTGCAGCCCAAACTTACAGGCCAGTTTAAACAAGCTATAAGGCAAAACAATTAAGAGGATTCTGTCCCCAGGGAGTTTGCAGTGTATTTCATATACAAACAGTGTTGGCTAATTTCGAGCTAGGAGTCAGAAATCTAACGCTGTTTAATAGGACCTGCATGCACAGAGAAACTTTTTGTCCATTCAAATTGTCCTTTTTAAACAAGGGGGTTTTTCATTTCCCTTTCTATATTTTTTAATTTAATCATTTGCATAATTTTGCTTCCATAACACCCAATAACAGTTAATAATATTATTTGCTCTCCATTTGTTTTTGCTTCCTGCCGTTGAATGAAAACCCGTGTTTACAGATTAGCAGCAGTTGTAAAGTGCCCTGACTTTCTCTCCCATTTCAAAGTTATGAGTGAGAAGCACATTATATTGGTTGCTCTGGCATTTTTGGAGTAGCTCAGGCATTCACAGTGCAAACCACTGTTATTCATACTGTTATAATTCCTCCGCAGTTAAGTCATTACTAGCAATCAGAGCAGGCTTGTAGTACAATTCCTTATTTGGGAATGTCATGTGAGATGCCCAGAGCAACATGAAAAAAATAAAGGCCAACTTGTCTGGCTGTGGAGGGATTTATAGCAGGCCCACTGGCAGAGATCTGCTGGGAAGTATTAAGAGCTCCTGCTTAGCTGATCATATAAACACCCAAGCCAGCAGGTGCACTACATTTGTACACTATCTTTTTCCTTCAGGTGCAGTATTAAAAATCCTGTCATCACAGCGTGTTTATAGAAACGTGAGTTATGGTGGCCCTTTCCTGCAGATGGTTGGGCTGAAGTTTTTCTCTAGGTAAACGTGAAATTCATTTAAAATCACTTAAATATTTTTTGTTCTGCTCTTTAACAAATGGCAATATGGCTAAGAAAAATCCTACTTCGGACAACATGTTTCTTTTAGTAAGAAAGGAGCCTCTCTTGGAGCAGAAATATCTGATTAGTAGTTACTAAAGACAACATCTGAGGGTGTTTATTTCCAAACAGCTGCTCTCAAATCAGACTCCCTCCTTCCCAAAATACGGACATCTCACCGAAACATGAAAATTTGGATAAATTTCACTTTAAATTTAACTCAAACTTATAACTTATATTGTTTGCAAATGCTCATATTATTTTAATGTGCAGAATATTTGATCAGATTAAAATATAATCTACTTCATAATAATCATACCCTAGGGAAAGCCAAGACTGAAGTTAATGAATGAAATTATTTGTGGTTAAGGATACAGTAATAATTAAATTATTAGGAACAACTTACAACTTGCTGTTTTACATGAGAAAAACCCACCCACCCCCACCACCCCCTGTTAATGCAACCATCTGCTCGGACAGTCAAAGAATTATAGTCAGGAAATGGATAAATTAATGTTTTAGATGTAATTTTAGCTTAGCTCTCCATCTCAAGTGCTCAAATACAGAGACTTTAATTGCACAACCACATTCTTTTCTGCTCTCCACAGCAGCCCCATGTAATACATAACTATTTTCTACTGTAATGCTTGATGAGTCATTACTGTAGAAGGAACTGAGCATGTTTGGGAGCATGTGCATTTAATGGAACTGTAATCAAGTCAGGAAAATTCTCTCTTCCTGTAGTCTCCTTTTATGGAATTCAGAACAACAAAATGGAACAAAAGCTTAGGAGAGGGAGGAAGGATGATCCCAAAGGTGTGGTGTCATCCTCAGCCTTCAGGACTTGAATTCAGTCTCAAATCCAGGCGGTTCAGCCACTGGTGCCCTGCTGTAAACTGAGTTAAGGCAATTTAGGTGAAGTTTTGCAACATGGTTTTTTCCTTTTTGCTCTTGAACAAGTGGGAGTGTTGCTAAGAAAAGCTCCACTTCAGAAAATCATTACCTGCTACTAAACGAAGATTCTCTTTTTGAAACAGAAATAGCCCCACTTCATGCATACTTTTTGCTTCAAGTTGCCATCACCTCTCCTACCCTTACCCTAGCTATTTTCTGAACCCCACTGACAGAAAACCAATCAGCAAGAGAGAAGAACACATTTCTATCAGTTTTGAGAGCAGAATCACCTGAAATCATCAAGGTGTGAGATGAATCCCAGTGCCAGCCCAAGGGAAATGGGGAGGTGATTTTCATGAAGCAACAAGCTACCAGGTGGCCAATTTTGGTACCCTATTTTGACTCTCTAAGCCTCGTATCACCTCCTGTGAGCATTCATTACTTCTTGGGGATGTTCTGAGGGTAAACATGCCATAGGTTGCAATGCACTTGCTACAAATACAAGAGCCCTGCAAAGGCACTGGACAAATTGGTTTACTGCACTGATATGTCTTGTTCTACAGAGAGAGGTGTCTTAAACTCACCTTCTGGGTAAGTTTATTCTGAGATTGCTGGTGTTCTATCTGCATGTTGTTTTCTATGAACTTTCAGAAGACTTAGCATTTATAACAAGAGAGAGGTTTGCGCGTGTAGCGCTGCTCAGGGTTTAATTTTCGGAGATAAGCACCTCTTTCTAAAGAATTTCGTACGAGGAAACGCTCTGTCAAATCATACGTGTTGCTCTAGAGACCTCCTTACCCAGCACCACCTTAAGTATCTTGTCCCTCCTCCCCCAGAAAAAGTCATCCTGGGATTTGGCATTTGTGTTGCAGCAAAGCAGACGCTCTCCTCTTCTCTAACCTCATATGTTATGCTGATTCTCTCATCTGTAATCTGCTCACCAGCTGCTCCTGGTGCAGAACGGCCCCAAGGAGGAGGCACAGGGTTCTGCACCATGGCCTGGCCTTCCTCATATCCAGCGATGTCCCCCACTCCAGTGCAGCTCCAGCACACAGGGTATCAGCTGTAGAGGGGAAAACCAGCTGAGATCTCAGCAAAGACTGCAGGAAAGCAAATCCAACCCACTCCAGTGTGAGTCCCAGTGTTAGTGCTAGGCCAAAGAGTGAATTTGGCTACAGTGGAAGCCCTGCACATGGCTGGTTACTAGCTGCCAACAGGGCCCTGTGTCTGCAAATGCTCAAGTTCTCTAACCTAAGGGATTTAAAGTGCGTGGAGGAATTGAGTGGGAGTACAGGGCAGGTGAGTGTTTATGAGTTGGAGAAGCCTCTCTGTAAGAGCTGATCTTCCTTACCCAAGGCATTTGCTGGTGTGAGGATAGTGCTGTGTGACCCCAGCCTGTTCCTCTCTCACAGACCTTGTACGACAAGTCAGTCCAGCAGGGTTTAGTGAGCTGGTAGGCATCTTTAACCAGCTGTCTCTAGATCACATCAGTGTCTAAATCATACCTAGTTGTGTCTAGATCACATCTACTAGAAATTGTCAGACCTGATCTTTCCCTGGCAGAAAAGGACCTGGGGGTGCTGGTCAACAGCAGCTGAACTGAGCCAGGTGTGTCTGGTTGGCCAAGGAGGCCAGTGGCATCCTGGCCTGTATCATGAATACAGTGACCAGCGGGAGCAGGGCAGTGATTGTCCGTCTGTGCTCAGCACTGGTGAGGCCGCACCTCCAGTCCTGTGTCCAGTTTTGGGCCCCTCACTTCAAGAAAGACATTGAGGTGCTGGAGCAAGATGGGAACAGAGCTGGGGAAGGGTCTGGAGCACAAGTCTGAGGAGTGGCTGAGGAGGCTGGGGGTGTTTAGCCTGGAGAAAAGGAGGCTCAGGGCTGGAAATGCTCAAAAAAATGTGGATGTGACACTTAGGGACACGGCTTAGTGGTGGATTTGGCCATGTAAGGTTTACAATTGGACTCAATAACCTTAAAGGTTTTTTCTAACCTAAACAACTCTGTGATTCTACATTACTGTCAAGAGAGTAGAAGATGAAGTGTATCTAAGGAAGATTTTAAGGGATGTAATGGCAGAATCTGCACAGAAAGGGTGTATTTTGCAAGGTTAGAAAGAACTGAATTCATGCTGGCCTAGAAGATAGAGGAAGAATCGAGCATGGCTTTCCTCACAGCAAAGGGAATGCAGACTAAGACAGGAAAGGCTTCCTTCAGGGTAAAAGAGAAGACCAAAATTTTTATCATCTCTAAGACAAAGTGATCACTGTTCGAGTCTAGCCAACAGGAGCGATTCTCAGGCCTTCTTGTTGGGAAGCAAGGACTAAGACTGGATGAATCAGGGACGGTACCTTTACTGCGAGTCAGTGACTAGAACTGCATTCCTTTGGTGGACTATTTTGTTCATTGTGCTGGTTCAGGTGAGTTTTTCTCTAATTTTCCAATATCTTTCAATCATCATCACCTCACCCTGTGCCTGAAGCATGTACTATACAAGTCCTAAGTGGTAGATTACAGAAATTTCTCTATTTGAAAGGGATTTTTTTCCTTTCATTCAATATATCAAATTTATGTCATGAAGTGACAAGTGCTAACCTTTTGCCCACATAACTTTTAAGCATTTAAAAAGAATTTTTATGTTTCAGCAAAAGCTCTGATTTTACCCACGTAAAGCAAAGTAATGAGGTTAAAATAAAATTAAAAGAAAAAAGCCCACAAAAACTAAAGAATAAGAATATAAAAACTATTTTGAATCTGAAAAACCTTGGTTTCTCCCAGTAGATAAAACGTGCAAAATTAATTCTGTGAATTGGGATGTCAAGCTCTTTACTCCAGAGTGGCTTTACTGGCACTTGTGGAGAGCTTTACAAATGCACAGCCTCTCCACTCTGCTTGCTGTGCTATCATTACCAATTAGCAGTTGTGAGGAGTCCAGCAACCTTCCAGGCACGGAGCAAATGGGCGGTGGGGGAACAGCTGTACCCTGGAAGCTGCTCACAGTTCGCTTGGAGTTCAGTCTCCACAACTGTTGCAAGCTATGTTCCGTTTCACTGGAGCTCAACTGCAGTCTCCAGGCTTTCATTAGTTATTTTTCAGTTTAATGGTGAAAATCTGAGACTGATGGTGGTGGCTGAGTGTGGACAGAGTCTCTGTAAACTTCCCTTTGGAGCTCAGCTGAGCTTCCTCTCCCAACCCAAATGAGCCTCAGCATTGCACAACTTGGGGTCTCCTGAGGAGAGATCACAGATCATGCCAAACTGCAGACGGTATAATGGCAAGGTGGGGAAATGCTAATTAGGTGTCAGATTGAGACCACCAGCCTTATTTAACTGTGAGGTCAAGCTGACTGAAACCTTGTCTCCAAATTAGATATAGACAAACTGTTTTGTGAGCAACATTTCTGATAAAGTCTCCTTTTCCTTCTGTTTACACACAGGAAGCAGACTAAAACTCTCAGAAATGTGTTCTTAGTTGTTCCTTGAACAGATCTTTTTTGTGACCAGAGAGGTATGAGTAAGGGCTAGACTGTCTGGGATTTTTTGTCCTGTCAGCCCCCCAAGACATGGTCAGATCCAAAAGTTCATGACTTTTCTGTCTTTCTAGACTCAAAAAAAAACGGTATTTGGAGAGCATTTGTATCCATCCAGACAGTACAGGGCATTTTGATCTTAACTCCTTGGCAGGAATAGATTGCGCTACGAGCAAGTTGGGTTTACAAGCACACACTGTGCCAAATTTCGTGGCCCAGGAAAAAGCCTGTCAAGGCCTGCCAGTTCCTGGTGGTGTCCTGGGCATAGCTCTGAAAGATCCAGTGCTGTGCTCCTCCATTCTGACAGCAGCCTTTGACAAAAAAATTAAAAAAAAAAAAAAAAAGAAATCTGTTCTGAGGGAGTTTGTCACCACCAGCGACAGAATCTCTCCTGCAGCTGCCCTGGGGATGGGTCTCTTGCTAAACACAACTACCTCGTGTAATGTAGCCATAAGAAACTCAACAGAGACGACATGCAGTTAGAAGCCCTGGATGCCCAAACAAAGAAACATACTTCTTTGGTTAATGGCAGTGACAAGGGGACTGCACAGGGCCATAAAGTTGAAAAGTCAAACAAGAAGAATATTGTTTTCTTCTTCCCTCTCTTTTTTAAAGGCTTTCTCTCAAGAGGACAGGAAACCAGTTTAATTCCAATGATATAATACTGCCTAAACTGGCCGTGGTTCAGCTCCTCGTAGTGACAGCACTGTAAAGCTATGCCTTTTTTTTGAGCTAATCTTGTCTGACTTCAGCTTTCACTTCAAAGTTATTGACTGTTTAAAAGGGAAACAAATGATGTAAATTATATTTGACAAGTGCATTAGTGTTCTGATTCTAAACTATAATAAATGAAAGTATCAGAGAAGGAACATTCATGTCAACCTCTTAAAACCAGGTAATGGAAGACTTCTCTTTCATAATGCATAAAATCTTCACATAAAAAAGAAAAGAGACTGCACCTATTCGTAAATTTTGATGCTTCAGGGGCCTTGAAAGATCCCTTCCTTACAGAAGAATGAACACATCTTTCTGTCATAAGTCCCAGTGCCATTCAATTCAAAATTTAAAAAGTTACCAAATAGATAACTACTTAGAGTATGTATGGTATTTGAGAAATTGGACAAATCTTGTAACAGACACAAGTAATTGCTTTCCTCATGGAATTTCCACTGGAGGAAAAACTTAAGGCTATTTTGTAGATCATTTGAACAAATTAATTTTCATTCAGACACAATTATTGCTTTCTCCCAACACATCACAGGGAATAAACAAAGATTGTTTGCTTCTCTTTGCTGTGTGGAGGTATAAGGGCTCTCGGTTTTGAGGTGTTTCCCTTGTCTTAGCTTCTTTTCAATTTCAACCAGTCACTGTAAATTGCATCTACGAAGGAGAACGAATCTTTCTAAAGCACCAAATGGTAAGGAAACGGGGTTTTTCTTTATCTTATAGTTATAAGTTTCCCATATATTTGTCAGTATATGTTGGAAAACTGTTACAGGAAAATGAGTTAAACCTAGTTGTATGGTTGTCTCCTCAGATTTCCAGAGAAATAAACTTTAATTTAAAATTATTAAATAAAAATTATTAAATAATTATTAAATAAATTAATTATAAACTCCATGCCCATGGAGAAAGGTAGATTATGCTATGAGGGATCATCTCCAAAATACAGACATTACTGCTTTAATTTTATTCTATTTTTCACTCTGCTCAGTCACCTTTTCCTTACTAGAAAGATTCTGTTCCTCCAAAGAGGAAGAAAAATTCCTCAGCTGCCACCAAAACAAAGGTGTAGTATCTAGTTGCCATTTTAGAGTTGTAATTAAAAAAAAATATATATCTTTAAGTTCATGGTTTTAGAATTGCAAACAGGTTATGAAATGTGCTTTGCTCTCTGCTAAGATAATTCATGTCAGATTGAACACTGAAAAGAACACATTAAAAAAAAGAGAGATCTCTGATTTATTCTTGTGTTTGCAGCCTGTGGAGGAGCAATATTATTCCCCAGACGATGTCCCTTGCTTTCTAGAACAGCTGTACTCATGAACACAGAACCAGAGGAACTAGTTAGAATTTCTTCCCTAGATAAAAAACAAACCAGAGAAATCATTTACATTTCTGCCTTTTTATTTCTTTCACCTTTTGTCTGAAAAATGGAAAAAAGTTATGAACCTCTAGTTTTGGCACTAGTATTTTTCTACAGTGAACAAGTGGAAGCTATCTGAGAGTGCTCACTGAATGAAAATTGAGAAAGAATTGTCATCTGAAAATTTATTGCCAGCTATTTAGCAACTTTTGCCATGGCACATGCATCCTCTTTGACTTAGAAACTCCCTCCTGACAGAATGGTAGCTCAGCATCTCTTTAATTATTCTGCATCCTCCCAGCTACTGTACACCACATTTTACATTGCTTAGGTTCACCAGATTTCCATGCACCGCTTCCCCGAGTCAATGCAGAAGGATTCTTGGGGCTGGTCTTAGGACAGTGGCATTTGGGGGAATCTCAGTTATGCAGGGCATTCACAAATGTATGTAGTGCCACTCACTGCCCGCCACAAAGGGCCTATTTTTTAAACTGTCAAAGAAACACTTGTGGCATTGCGGAAACCAGAGAAAAGCTGTCAGTTCTATTATTAAATTGACATTCCACACATGCTACTTTGAGATGATAGTCCATAATAAAGTTGCCCTATTTCTTTGCCCTCTATTCATGTCACTACCTAAAGTTTTCTCTTGCATCTTCCTCAGACGCTGAGCGATAGAGCAGCAGACATGTAAGCTCAACAAGAGGTCGTCATTGTGGTGCAGTGACAGATGTTTACAACACCTGAAAAACAAGAGGGGACGAAGGTCCTAAAGCACCCTTGGTACTCCAGGCTATTACAATGCACGGAGCAAGGACAGTGACATCTCCCAGGGTATTGTCAATCAAGGAGTACTGAAACAAAGAGAGACAACAGGGACCATTGTAATCCCATTGGAGGGGAGAGGGGGGAAAAAAAAGCATAACAAGGCTTTGTCCTGGTCTTCAGAACACAGACTCATCTGTGTGTTTCTCTAGCTGCTGCAAGCTAATAGGATAACACGAGCTGATCTGAGCCTAATGGGAACTGATACAAATTGGATGTTAATTCCATTGTGTCCAGCTCTCCAGTGAGTCCATGTGTGCCAAGAGGCCTCCCCAAAGAGAAAGGAGCTCCCACGTTCCACGCTTGTTTGTTTTTAGACTTGTCTAAAAAGATATAGGTTGCAGGAGCCTGGGTTTCCCAGGTAAGCTGTCCCACCATGCTTCCTGCTGAGAAGCTTCTGTGAAGATGAGAAGACAACAGAGTCTCTCACCCTCAGGGGTGTCTGATTTAGTAAGGGCCTGTGATTGACAGCTGTTAAGAGGAATGACAAGATATTTTACATCTGTTTAGTGTCCTGACTGTCACCCATTCCTTCCCACACTGGCTATTGTCATTCTTCCTATATCAAGGAATCCTACTGCTGCCAATGCAAATGTCAGACCACTGTGGAGCTATAGTGCCACGCAGCATACATTACACAAGAAATGAGAAGTGGATCAGGGTCATTGCATAGGGAATGCAACGAGTCCAAAGTATGTTTGTTATCCCAGACCTAACATTTTGGACCAGTGACTGGACCACCAGCTACTCAGTTGTGCGTATCAAATCAGAGAATAAATCGAACACACATGGAGCTTTCTCTATGTTTTTTTCTTTTAATTTTCCTCACAATTTATTTATTATTCACTCTGCATCAAACCTTAAGCCTTCCTCCAGTGATGATGAATGAAAAATGCAGCACATCCACAGTGCTTATTATGCATGGAAAACTCATATTTCTACATTCCTATAGCATTCATAGGGGCTTTGGATTTCCATGGGTTTTTTATTCACATCAAATTTGCTAACTGTTAAGCAGTACTTTTTGTATCCTGACACAAACAGCATACAAAGTATGGTATAAAAAAACCCCGTACACTCATTTTGGAGAAACCAGGTAATTTTGTCGTGACTTGAAATACCAGTTACAACAGACAAAACTGAAGTACATCCTGCAAGGATGTTTTGTCCAATTAATGAGGACAATGGTTTTTGCTCTAAATCGGGCCCAACAAATGCAAATAAAGAAAAGGAATAAAGCTCACAATGCAAAACCACAAATGACCTGCCCAATGAAGGCTATTCAAACTAAGAAAGATGTATAACTGATTAAAATAAACAACAATTACACTGAATCCATTCTATCTTCGTTACTCTTCAACCCACTCCAAGTCAAAATACTGTGTAAATTATGAGCTCTGCTGCATGCCTGGAATGCTAACAAACCTGAGCCCTGGAGCAGTGGTGGCAAGTGAACTACAGAGTGAAGGATCCTTCACAGGATTTCAGTCAGCTTTAAAAGTATCATCATCCTTCAGCTAAAAAACATCTCAAGCTGTTTTAAGCAAATCTGAGTTCAGCCCACCAGTTTTTCCCATGAAGAGTAAACTACAGAGCACCTGTGTGCTACACTCTTGGTGCAGAACCCTAAAGCATGAGGAAATCCGCACCTGAATTGTCCTTGCATCACAGCCGTCATCAAACATCAAGCTAGAAATGGTCCGGATAACACCTCCAAGATCTTACTAGTGGCCCTTTAAACCCAAGGATTCATGGCAAAATTGTTTATTTCAGGAGTTAACAACTGCATTGCTCGGAACAAGACCACTGGGTTTCTGCATCCATGTTTGTCTGCTATGGAAGGCTAACATGGACTAATCAAATGAGATGTAACTTCGTTTCTGAAAGGGTGTACCTGGCAATGAAAAGGGATGTAACAGTCTTTTGAGCATAGCCAAAATACAGCATCTTCAAAGGAGAAACTCGATTCAGGTGATGAACCCGGTGGATCAGAGGTTATGTATCTACCAGTCAGCAGAGAAAGGGACTTTTCTACTCATCTCTATCTCTTTCATTCTTTCTGAGAGATATTCTTTATGAAGGAAAGAAAAATAGAGAAAATTCTACTCTTTCTTTTTCCTGTGTCTTGTAGTACTTGCTCTCCCATGTTTTCTCTGTCACCCTGTGCCACTGGAACAGATGGTAGTGTCTTGGGGTGACTCTATCATGTGTATCCCCTATCATGCTCTATGCCCAAAAAGTAATATTGTGCCTTTTCTGTGCCTTTAAACTGAGCTTGAAAAGAAGAAAACTCAGATGAACTTTCCAAAGCAGCTTCTCAAGGACACAGAGATATCCTCCTCAGTGTTTTTCTGACTGCGGAAGGCAGGAAGGGAGCACCCTGCTTGCTTTTTCTTCAGCCAGCTGGTTTTTTTTTCCTCTTGGCGTGAGACGGAGAGCTGAATTTTGTTTCCTGGAACTTTGGTTTTTTTCCCTTCTTCTCTTCTGAACTGTTTCAACAACATCAGAACACATCAGGAGAATTTTCTCCCCGAGGCCCGGGGGTGGGCCCACGCCCTCACCGACCAGCTCCGAGGAGGAGAGAGACCACACCTACAGAAGGACTCTGAAATCTTCCCAGGTTTCTCTCTATAGCGGGGGTTTTAATCCATTATTTAGCATCATTATCCTTTTCCTGTGTGTTTGTTAAAATAAATAGTTTTTATCTCTTTCACTTTCCTTCGAGGAAAAATTTCCTTTTTTTCCCGAACCCTGTGGGGGGGAAGGGTGGTTGCAACCTGGTTTTCTCTCAGGGGCTATATTACTAGATTTTGGCCAAACCGGCACAGGTGGAAACAAAGCACTGGAGCACAGGTGCAACAGACACTCAGCAGGTCACTTGGTCCATGCATCATAGATAGAACTGCTACTGAAGACCAATTTCTTATAAGCTACTAAAAAACTGTTATCCAGGCTTTAACTGCTGGTTAGAACTCCATTCAGTGATTAAATCTGAAATAATCAAATATTTGATACCAAAAAATTCAATGTAACTTCTACCTGACCTGCAGCCTACTCAGATCTCAGCATAAACAATGCTGTACAGCCTAACAACCCTAATGTATTCTCATTGCTGCACCTACTAAATAAACTGAAGGAGAAGATGAGTTCTTCTGAATATACTCATAATGATAGTGAGAGAAGGCAGGTTTTGCATTTTGCTCTCTGACCCCCGAGGCCCACAGAGAAAACTTTGGCTCTGGATTTATTTCCCCGGCAGGCAGCTTTATTTTTCCCGTAGAACATCGCTGTTGGCATAACAGAAGAACAGGAGGCTGGCAAAATGGCATGAAACAAATAGCCCAGATCTTTTCCAAGCTGTTCCTGCTCCCACTACATAACTAAGGGTTTAATAAAATGCGCTACCAAGATGCAAACATCTTGCACGCATTCAAGCGTTTTCTTTATTAACTGAAGTGATAAACCTGCCCATTCAATGCACATGGTCAAATACAAGCAATCTCGACCATCTGAGCCAAAATCTAATATAAAAAGACAAAGTGATTTTCAGACAATGATAATAACATTCAACATAGTCTTTCCCCAGTTCGAAAATAAGAAGATGGAGCAAGATTCCTACAATCTGCTGGCTCACAAGAGAGAAGAAACTATTGTGTGGATTTGAACTCTGGTGTGTTGCCTTTAAGCATTTGGTGGTACTCACTACTGCTTAAGAAGATATTTAGAATTCCAACATGAAAGGTCTGTTTCATATTTTAAGCCCAATAAATCTCGATCACAGCTCTCAATTGAGACAGCAGTCTGGCAAAACTACATGGACAGCAGACACTTTACTGTGGCTCTTTCTCCCCACTCAGCCTCTCCCTCCCCCACCTCCCTCAAATTGAAGTTTATTGTTGCCAGAAAAAACAAGAAACAGCATATCTGAAATTTAATCTTCCTTAAATTTGCAGAGCAAGCCTACAGAGAAGATTAACCATATAAGCAGGGCATACTTTATTATTCCTCTTGGGATATGCATCATGCTTTCCCCCCACCCCAACCCAGTGCTTTCTGTTGTTATTGATCATCGAGTTTCACCCCTCAGCCAGGCCAATCTTAGCAAAGTTAGTACTCTTTTATGGGGTGGGGTTTTCTTTCCTCCTTTTTAATACACCTTTGCTGTGAAAACAAAATTTGTTTGATGCAGCTGCTGCTGCAGAGATGTAGAGAGATGAATACACTGGGAGCAAACAGCAACTTATCAGACGGCTAATTAAAACACACTAATTGCAGTGCAATCACCAAGGGTGTTAAGAAGCACACCTTTTCAGTGTAATCCAGAAATTTATCTAACTACAGCTTTCAACCGGCCCAAGAAGCAGACAGCTTTTCTGTTCCTCTCCTTGCCCAGTGTTCATCTGACGAAGATACTGCTACAGATATCTGAAGGACAGCTGGGTGATAGAGGGGTTTTGACTGGTATTAATCTATTTTGAGACCAAAGCCTGCTCAGGCACCGTCTGGAGCCTGATGAAGCTTGGGAAAACCCTCAGGTAGCCTCAGAGGGGTTGGGGAAATAGGTAGATCTATGGGGTTGATTCAATGTCATAAAGGGAGCACTTGATGCTCTTCCTGGTGGTTATCACTTGTGAGTTAAACAGAGGGGGTGTGAGAATACCCTGTGAGGTATTTCGGTTCCCTTGTTCTCACTGGAGGGGCATTCCCCAGGAGAGGCAACCAGTGCGAGTACAATCAAAATGTGACAGCAGAGTTTGCCAGCAGATTGATGAAGTTGTTTCATTTCTAACAACAGGAAGTCAGCATTTAGTTAGGCAGGAAAAATACAAAGACTGAGACGTATAAAATGTAAGTGCAAATGAGTTTGCTTGCAGATGAAGTTTGGAGCTGAAGCCAGGCTGAATACTTGCTATTGTTACTGCTCATAGATTCACTGCTGCTCAAGTGAGAAAGCACAGCAGTGAACAACTCATCACGGGCTAACAGAGGATACAGGTTTACATCACCTAATTCCTAAATCAACTCTTTAAATTTCCTCTGACTGAGATCATTTTCCTATGCAAGTCCTGGTTTCAATACCTTCAGAAATAAATTATCTATCAGAGATAAGTTATTACTACAACAAGGACCTAAACTAAAAGCAGTAACATCTTGTATAAGCATGTGTAGGGCCAAACAATCTTAATTTTGGCAGACAAAAAAAATGGCACACTAAGTACCGCTTTAATTTTTGGCTCTACTTTACCATACTCATGTGGCATATGTGAGAACACGTGTGAGCCCAAAAGAACAGGAAGAAAAGAGAACCGAAATCCAAGCAAGTTTGATGCAGTTTGTGCTTCAAACTTCCTGCAGATCTGGATGCAGAACTTCAGTTTCATTTGCATGACTGATTTAACAGTGTGTGAGGAAAAACGCACGCTATCCATGATTTTTGGCAATTTTATAAGGCGAGCTATTTGTGCTTAGAGAATAATCACAGGGGCCACTTAGAAAGGCTGTTCTGAATGTTAAGGGAAGGCCCCTATTCTGGAAAACGGCCCATTCATAGCAGCTCTTTAGTTCGTTCTTATTTCACGCTGAGGCCAACGTGCTGAAGTGCAGATCCCATAGCAAAGGAGATTTGAGCACGAGGCTTCACCCAGAAGTGGTACCTGGGGCATTAATACAGACACAGAAGTGGGAATGCTCAGAAGTATTTTGAAGTAAGAGGAACTAGGTGATACCAAGATCTTGGCCCCTACACAGCTCCATCTGGACCATTCCAGTGTCGTATGTGCCTTATGGAGAAATTTCAGCCCACCGTCTGAATTTTGTAACACATGAGGAAGTTACACACAAGAGTAACTCTGTATGCAGAGTGCGAAGAAGCGATCTGCTTTCCACCTGGCCTGATTCCTCATGTTCTTCAAGTATCCCGGAAAGAGGGACTTGGAAGGAGGTGCAGAGAGGATTAATTACGTATCAACTGGGTAAAACCCCAAACCAGATTATGATGATCATCTTTCTTCCACCTCATGACTGAAAGAACCCTTCCAGCTTGTTTTGGGCTCTGGGTTTCAGTTTTGATTTGTTTTTCTTGAGCATGTTGTCCTCAAGGTTTTAGTACCACACACAAGAACTTCTAGTTCTTTAATTTTATGGCAAATATCACTACAGTCCAAGGGAAGTGTTATATCTGCAGGATTCACCATCTCTACTCCATCCCCATCACAACTTGATGCAATTTCATATTAAAAGCAATGCAAAGCCACATTTCATGCAGAATCTTTCCTCTTCCAGGAGAATTATTCTAATCACGTTATGTTAGTGGGATTTTCCTTTTCTCTTAAAGGCAGAAGAGAATGAAGGAAGAATAAGGAAATCATAGCTTTTTCCATAAATAGTTTTCATGGAAATACTCTATTGCCTAGAGGCTGTGGTTTGCAAAACAATTTTTCTTTTAAACCATCTAATAAAAAGAAGGGGACACTCCTCTTAGCAGAATTAAAGAACCCCAAAGAACTTTTATTTCTGATCAGCAGCATTCAGAAGTCACTCAAATAACGTTCTTTATAAAGCTGTTACTGCATTGCAGGCCAGATTAAAGTGAATTTTCTAAGTCCTACTTCTCCTTAGATCTAAATCTGTCTTTAGATGACCTTCCTGATTTAATCCAGATCATGAGCATGCTCAACATCCTTTTCTATATATTTGGTAGAAGCCAGTGAAATGGAATGCAGTATCAGAGCTGCACTTATTTGTAATTTGTCTGGGAGGTGTTCCTATAGATGATAAGCACAGCTCTCCCTTTTTTTTTGTTATGCTTTTATGAAAGGCTCATCTAACTTACTGATATCCTGAATAGGTGTTCCATTATAAAGGACATGGTGTTTTTGCTATTGTAATATTGTGCATTTTTTTCTGTAAAAGGTATTGAGTTTTTGAACGTAAAATTACTAAGAGGGGAAGAAAAGAGAAAACTCAAAGAATTAAAAATAAAGAGAAACAGCTCTTCCTCTGGGATATTTTTCTCTTTTTTTACTAGAATCATTCTATATTTAGATGCTATTGGTCAAAACAAGGTCTTAATTTCTAGACCTCGCATCACTTTAGTTTTAAGCGCCTTGTCCTCTATATCTGAGAGTCAAATAAGCAAGACTCAGAGAAATACAGTATTCAGACGTGACAAAACCTACTGTCATGCTACTGTACCATTTCCACCCAGAGTTTTGCTAGGCTCACTTCCAGTATCTAGACCTTGCAGGTAGAAAGTTCCTCAGAAAAAAATGTTTCTTTGTATCCCTTAATTCAGCCTTCACATTTATGAGTCCGTGGCAACAAAGTGGGGATTTCAAAAGGTATGGAAGAAGCAGGACCCAAAAAAGTCATGGATTAAATAAAAGCAGAATCCGGCATGTGATGCCCTAAAGTTCTGTCTTTTAGAAATATACTGTTTACAGATTAGTTACTGGTATTATTGGTTTTTTCTACAACCTGACATTATAGAATGAAGCTTTCCCAAATGAAGACCAAAGATGATCCACAAGATCCACAAATCCACAAGAAGGTGCTGAAAAGTTTTGCACAGATTACAACCCAAATTAGAAATGGCCATGGCGACTTAGAGGATGAGGAGAGGACTTAGCAGAGTAGTTTAGTGCTTAATGCTCACTAATGCGTTCAAACATACGATCATAACTATTTTCCCCAGACTGCACACCATTTTCTATCATTATAATAATTGTGTGTCTTTGTGTTGGACTAAGGGAATACCTCTATTTAAGCTTCTGTTTAAATGATTGTTGGAAGTGCAGTTCTCAGCCAGCAGACAACAGCACTAAAGCTAATGTTCGCTGAGCACTGTATTTGAACTCTGTTAGGAACTATTTGGGCAAGAGTTTTTAACACATGGTTTAGCCTGGGTAATTTTCAGAAAAGCAGTCCATGACCTTGTTGACTATGAAAGGCAGAGCAAAATTTTCTTATAAAACGAATTCTGCAACCAGAGGGCTGCAGCACCCTACTGATTTTGAGTGCCCAGGATCCCCCGGGTATGGCTTATAGGAAAAGATTGATGGCCTCCATGTGGGAAAAACAAGAAAAGACATATTCCTAATATAATTTCCTATATTGTGTTCAGCTCAGAAATGAAGTATATCCATAATAGACAGATGACCAAATATAAGAATGGATGTCTCAACCCACAATGATATATATATAATATTTCCATTTGCACCCAATGCTGACGTAAATTGAAATAAGGGTATAGCTTCAGTCCATTGTTCATGAAGAAGAATAAGGCACACTTTGTACAAGAGGAAAAACAAGTGTATTACTGATGGCAGGAGTTCTCTGACCCAATCTTCAGATTTGAACATCCAGCCTACCTTGACACTATAAACACGCTTGGAGCAGGCAGCAGCTGCGTCTAAATAACTGCAATTTGCTACAACACTGGAAGACAGAAAATATGAAAAGCTCTTCAGAAAACATCCCTAGTACTATGTCATTAAAATTGTTCATCAGTTAGTGAGTCAAGAAATTAGAGCACTAAAAAGATGGCTGTGGTGGAGGACCAGAGAACCTAGGTCTATTACTGAAACCCAGGAAGGAACCAGAAAACATACATTTTCCTTTAAGCATGTGACCTTGTTTTCTCTCTCTCCTTTCTACCTGCAATTTACTCCCTAGCTGAAGAATCATCTTCTTTCTCAGCAGATCTATAGCCTTGTCCCAGTGCCTGCCCTCATTCTTTGCCTCCTTACATACCTGATTCTTCTTTTTTGTCTTCGTCTTCTATCTACTGCTGGCTGTGCAACACACCAAAGGCTGAGTTCACTTGGTGGGTTTGGTCCAAAGTGAGGCATGGAGTGAGTTCTTTCACTAGGAATGCTCATGGCAGAGCCAAGATATCCCGTGTTAACTTTCTGTACTCAGTGCAATAATGCAAGAAGTCACACCTTTTCCACCAAAGCACTTTTCTGCAAAAGAAGGGAAAGGCCTCTCCTGAAATGGATCCTTTTGGAGATGTGTTTTGCTCTATTTTTACTCTTTTGTGTCTAGGTAAAGGAGCCCAAAATACTTCAACTGTGTTTCTAAAAGACAGGATTTTATGGAAACACTCAAAATAACTGCAAAATAAAGCTAGACTTCGGAGTGCTCAGCTATTCTAGTTGAACCTTTCTGCTGATATTTGCAAATAAAGCATCTCTTAAGTTTTCCTATTGCATTTCCTCCCATTTTTTTTAGTCAATCCCAGTTCTAACAGCTATGCCTTTGGGCTGAGGAATCAAGGTACCTCCTGGAGACAGTGAGCCCGAAAAGGGCCAATTTTCTCAGAGGCTAGTCAAAGATCTTTGCTTTCTCACAGATCCCTCCTTGCCTCAGCTTTCTGCTCCTCCAATGCCAGCACTTACTAGCTCTGCGTCACAGCAAGCATGCATATCAAAGGAGGCTTTCAGCAGCCTGCTCTTAAACTTGGTTTCCACATAGATGGGAAGAAGACATACAGCTCTCTATTTTACAGCATGGAGGGACTTGAGGCGTATTGTCTTGAAGAACTGCTTCAAGTACTGAGAGTTGTTGAAATTATCCAAGATCTTCCAGTGGCTAAAATATTCCCTCCCATATGCTGAGTGTCCACTTTGAAAACCTTGCTCATTCTTTCCTGCATCTGGCATAGATTTCCAGGGGGGTGGGGCAGGCTCTGCGGTCGGCATGAGACGAGCCTGACTTCACAGCTGCTGTTTCCTTCCTCTGACAATGCAAAAAATATCTTCAAGGAGGGAATCCCATTTAACATGCAAGTGGTGATACCAAAGATGCTTCAGCTTCTTCTCCTCCCTGTGACAGTGTCCTGAAGCAAACAGTGCAGCTAATATTAACCCACAGGCTGCCCTCCTCCAGTCTTCACCCCTTTTCTTAACTTCTGTCGTGACTGAGCTCAACATAAACACCATAAAATTAAAATATCTTTTAGTGATTTATAGTGAACAATTTTCTTTGGTCAGCTTCATCTCCTTTCAGATTTTCTTTTCCAGCCAGCTTTGATTTTTATACAATTTACATTCAGTTCATATGTGCCAAGTAGAATTCTAGTCACAGACCACTTTTTCCCTACTTTTAATAGCATTTCTGCATCCTGGCAAAACTGGCTACGTAGAATGTTTGCAATAGGGTAAAGAAGGGTACTGCCCATACATATAATGGAAACACTGAATGTTATGATCTAAGCAGAAGGGACAGAGGCACCACAAATGTTAAAGTTTAATCAGAGCCCCATAGTGAGCTTATGTAGCTAAAACTTAAACCCAGCATGAGGACATTTAGGTGTAGCAGACCTCAGCCTTGTTATGTTCTGTGCAGAAAGGGATTTGCTTATTCAATTACAATATAAACAGAATGCAGGTTGCATTTAGCTGCAGGTGGGCAAGCATTTTTAGGAACATCAACCACAGCCATATTGTGTCCAAAGAGGGATTTTTTTTCCTATACCTTGCCCTAGCTCTTTATTGGGTGATAACAAGTCACCACTATTCAGTACATCTCTGGAAACCACAGGTGTGAGGTCTCTGTAGGCAGAGATGTAGCCATGGATCAGTAACAAGGTTTAGCAGAATCCTCTGTGTATCAGAGCTGGAAGGAACCCACAAGGATCATCGAGTCCAACTCATAAGTGAATGGCCCATACAGAGATTGAACCCCCAGCCTCAGTGTTATTAACAGCATGCTCTAACCAGCTAAGCCGATCTCAGGGTCACATAATCACATCCCAGAGCAGGGTACAGACAACTCATTTTTGATCGTCCTAAAAATTTGACTGAGGTGTTGCTGAGCTTAGCTAGAATATGATAATTAGGTGACAAAGAAGAGAAAATTAAGTTACATACACAAGCTAAGAGATGGCAGTGCAGTTTCTCCAGTCCATGCACAGCGTGCGTTATCCTGAGCTTAATGGAGAAAACTGATGGAATGGGTCAGGTTTAGCTGGGGGCTGTGGACTGTCAAGATTAGTCCCACAGCCAAGACTCTTCTCTAGGCATGTCAACCCAGCCACAGAGCAGCAGCTGGTCTGGGCATTTCAGGAAGGGGCTTAGGGCACGCTCAGGGGGAGCACTGGGGCTAAGGGGGTAAGTAGGGTCTGCAGAGAAGTGTCCTTGGCTCCTACTTAACCCAATTTCTTCCCTGCCCATTCCTCTGCACCGCCCTGGGCAGCAGGGAAAGCATCAGCTACAGCCAGGTCTGACATCTGTCCCAGGACACAGCAGGGAGCAGTAGAGCTTTTCGTTCCTCACGCTCCCACAGCCCAGCTGGGCCCAGCTGGCCCTGCACACTCACAGGACTGGGAAAACAGATGAATTACAGTCACTTAGACTACCTGAATTAAGCACTAAGGGTCTAAGTGCTTTAGAGGAGTTTTGCCTTAAGAATGGTTTTCTCTGCCTGTTATGTCTCAGCAAGAACATTTTTGATCCAACTGCTAGTCCAGTTTATTTTACATGGGACTATAATTTTCAGTGCCTTTCTACCAGTGCTTGTTATCTACTTAGATAGGAATGCCTGTCATCTCTTTCAAACAATGTAAAAACTATACGAGCAAGTGGATTTTAGTCCAAATCCAAAAAGCTGGTACAAAAGATGCATAAATCTTAAGCTACCCTTGTGCACCAAGCAGTCAACCTTCATTACATCTATTGTATTTTTGTTCTTTGCATCTGAATTTTAGCCAGGAGAAGTGTTACCATGGTTGACCAATTTTTAAGTGAGGAGTGATGATCTCCAGGAAGAAAAAGTTTAAAAAGAAATCTTTATATAGCAATGATCAAACGCATTCAGTGCAAGGAGTTATTATCTGCCTGTGAATTGCTCAGCCTGGAGGGATCTCAATGAGTCCTGGGCGACTGAAGATAAATGTATTAATTTCTGTGTTTGCCTCTACTGGAAAGATTATCCACGGATAATTTCTGCAAAGTTTTTTCCCTTCTTGGCCCTTCTCAAGCTGTTTTGTCTTAGTTGTATGGAATCTACCTCCTGCTATTGTGAACGTGGAGCAGTTTGATTTAACGTCTGCTAATTAGTGTGTACAGTTTCCTCGTACTCAAACGAAATTAGAATGCTATATCTCCCTTATTCTCAATGATAGCATGGTCAGCTCTCGTTCAATAACAGAGTTTAACTCGTAACTCCACAGAGCTGAAGCAAAAATGAATCTTCACAGAGTGAAATAAAAGCATTACGAGGAAGACTGAGGATGACTGAGATTTTGTGGCTTTGGTTTGTTGTTTCATTGATTGGTGATTGTTTGTTTCGTTTGGTTGGCGTTTTTCTAAGAAATTCAGGTATTGAAATCAGAAGTGAAAAACATATTCCTCTCTTTTATGCTCTTCCTCCTAACAAAAGTCAGACCATTTCAAGGGGGAGAAGAAGTAGTAAACAAAGAATATTTCTTGCTGATGGGTCAGCCACAGTTTTATGTAGGCTGAAAAGTAGATTGTAATCCTGTGAAACAGCAGCGTACTTTTGTTCCTCCCTCCCTGCCCCCATCCTGAAAACACACATGGCTTGACAAAATGCCACTAGAACGTGCTTGAAAACAGTGATCTCATTGTGAAGGCTGAAAACTTAGGGCTCAGTATAGTTGGATGATTGAGAAGCACAACATGCTCAACAGATGTAAAAACTGTATAATTCATGACTTTCTCAAGTGGGGAATGAGCTTCCACAGCCAGTTACTAAACCGCTGCAAGAGGTGTAAAATATCCAGCGATTTCCTACGCGAGTGCACCAACTATTTCAGATATGCACATACTACTTGTGAGTTTTGGCTAGTGGTCACTGGGGTTATTTCTCTCCGCTCTGTTCCGTGCTTGTTTTGGGGTATTTTAATAAGAGGGAAGAGACTTAGCATTTTATCCTTCGTTTTCCTGTTAAATGGCAGGAAGGTGGGGGGGAAGGGAACAAGCAAACAAACTCCAAGCGACTTAAATCCAGAGAAAACTTAAAAGGAGATTACAAACCTCGGGCTTCCCACTTGTCTTAGTGAGCTGGCAGGAAAGCCAGTTTAATCCAACCGGGTTTGTCGTTCCCTTGGGTCTGCAATCCTGCATAGACCTCCCTGGCAGGCTCTGCAATTTTGGAAAGCTAAACTGAGGCTCGCACGATCCCTTTTTCATTTTTTTTCCGGAGAGTTTCCATCCCTTGCTTTCTTCTGAACCTTAGAACCCAAAGCAATTCATTTCTGAAACTTTTATTAAAATTTCCATATTTTCTTCCTGTAAGCAGCTCTCTCTGCTACTGCACATAGTTTCTGCAGGGCCTCACAGGGGAAGGCTGCTGAAATTTCTTGCTTCCAGATCCAGCAGGCAGCTGGAAGACATTTTACCTTTCCATACTACAGGTTAGAACAGTGTCAAGGCTGCTCTAAATCGTGCCCAGGGGACTTCTTGCTCACTAAGGACTGTCATTCCCATCCTGGCTGCACCTTCTCGAGCTCCAGACATATCCCCCAAAATGGGAACAGCCGTCCCCACCTTTGTAAAACTACTTTGTTTCAATACTCTTAATAGAATAATGTGACAGAAAAATAAATAAAATAAAATTAGTGTATGGGTAGAATCCTGGGTGCCAAACTGCTAGCATCTGGTCAGAAAATAAAGAATTAGCCTGGGAAACAGGGAAAAAAAAAAAAAAAATCAACCTTGGCCCATCAGCTGTGCCCCAATATATATAAGTTTTGAAAGAGGATCTCTTCACAAGAACGTGAATGAGACAGAATTATGGCATACCCACCACCTCCTAAAGTTTTGAAGAAGTCTTCCCAAATTAACGTGCCTCTTTAATTTAGACTGCAAAGAGCCTTCTAGGCAGCTCCCCAGCCTTCACAGCTGCTGGCAGGTAGAAGAGGATGGAGTATGAGATAAGAGCAGAAAAGTGAATATTCCTTTTGGGAATATGCAGCCTCTGAAGGCAGAGGTTGATTTAGAGATTTCATTTGGCACCTGCCAGAGGTTATTGGGATTCTCATAATGGCTGTCCCCAGCATTAGTTTATCACTGCTGCCATGCAGGAGCTATTTGGGACAGTATTTTCACGCAAAACCTCACTTAAAAAGACTTGTAGCTTCCCCTCCCTCTTTACTCTCTTGGGTAAAAATTTCTCACACTCACTTCATGCCCAAACTGCATTATTATTTCTGGCCACATCTGAAGCCATCCACGTGTAAAAAAATCATAGGTAGTCCAGCTATTACATATGGTTAAATTCTTTATTGAGATAGAATAAATCATCTCCCCTTCTCTCCTCTCCCTCTTTTTCTAAGGCTTCAGATTTGGCAGGTACCTTCTGCTGAATGCTGAACTCATGCTTTGTCCCAGTTGAAGAATTTTCATTTCACACAACTCAGGACTAGCATGTCAAGTGTATTGAAATTTAACTATGAAATTAGTTTTCCCTTTTTTATTTGGACCTCATGGAAACACAGCAAGGTGCATGGCTCCAAGGAGTCACTGGGTCACAATAGACAAATGGTCTCACTGGCTGGCAAAGAAAATCTTTCTACTCCTGTCCCAGGAGAGTCAGTTTTCCTGCCTCCTCCGAAACATCTTTCTGCTGCAGTTAAAAACACCTTTGCCTGTCTCATTTTGATCTCTTTCCTCCACCTCAAGAAACAGTCACACACATTCAAGCACAGAACGAACAATTACCAAAAAAAAAAAAAAAAATNNNNAAAAAAAAAAAAAAATCAGTGAAGATTCTTATCTTTAAGTCAGTATTACAGAACTATAAATATAGACAACCTCCCTCCCAACTTTGCAGGCACAAACATGCCATATTGCTATAGGAGATGGTTTGGTGAAGTTGAAGTAGTAGATAAAAAGGTTGCAGAGCCTTGGCTTTCCTGCAGACTTCACAAGCTAAACTGCCTGGTTTGTCATTTGGAGAAACATTGGCAAGACCTAAGTGCACATATTGTCCCAAGTTTGCACTAGTTGTATTTTAGATTATTGAAAAAAAAAAAAAAAGAAAATTTAAAATTTTGTTTTTCATTAGATTTTTACCTGAATTCAGCATGTTAATCCATATTCAACATGCCTAATTCTTGTATTCCATGACCAGGAACACTCATCAGAAAACAGCTAATTTTAACAAAGCTTCTCAACTTCGTCAGACAAACGATCCAATAACCTATATCCTAAAACCTCTGAGCCTAATAAACACATTTTTATTGCCACAAGTGACATGAAATACTAAGACTGTTTAAGTGGTAGTTGTATGAGAAAACTTGTACTATGCACCCAGCTCTGTCCAAAACGATAAAAGCTCTTCATGACTTTTCTGGTTCAGAAAGGACAAGAAACCCAGAAAGAAAAGACTTTAAAGCACAACTTCATTTAGCTGACAATCAAAGCGTATTTCTGCTGTGCCTTGCTACTGAATAGTGACAATACATGCACTAACACGTGGCAAGTCAGCTGCCGAGGAAGTCGTTGTGACACTTTCTATGATTTCAGTGCTTCTACAATTGACATGGCTTTTACAGTCCAGTCACAGCTTATCCACTTCAAATAGGTTTGCTTGAAGTGTAAGACACACTAGAGAGATGCTTATTTTCATCCTCAGGTTCACTGTTAGAAATCCCCTCAGCTGCAGTTTGGGCAAAGCCCAGATGCTCTGATGTCAGTGGAGTTTGTCCACTCCGTTGTGGACAATGCCATTGGCTTCAGTGGAGGCAGACATAATTTGTGACTACTTCATTAAAAGAAAGGCACCCAAAGTTAGCCCTTTGCTGCACATTCAGAATTAAGAAAACAGTCATTGCCAGAATTTGCTTATCATCAGTGCGATCTCTTGACTTTTTCTCAAAAACAAGGCGTATCTTTTTAATTAAGTAAAAAAATACAGTGGTCGAGGTTATTGTGGATTTTCTTTCTTGTTCCCCCCCGCCTTCAGAAGAGTTGCAGTTAAAAATATGAAGACAGATCACCCATCTCCATGGAAACCAGGAGGAAAAGTCAGTGCTGAAGGACATATTTTGCATGGATTGAATCAAGTATCTCACGCTGGTGTTAGTGCCTCACACTGAGGCTGTTGCATTTTCTGGCTGTGTTATCTGAGCTCTGGCTCTTCCCTGTGACAACAGCAAGAGTTAAACCTCCCAGTACAGATGCTTCAAGTCACATCTGGAGGACTCTCTTCTTTCCTGAACAGGCAGGAAGGCAGGGTTGCACAGGAAGGAATTCTGAGAGACAAAATCATACTCTGAACATGAGATTTGAAATTTCTGCTCTGGTCTGATCCCTAGTAGCCTGTGAAATTATCTTGGAGTCACTACTACAGTCCAAACGGGCAGGACTACCAACGTTTCAGGTTCCCTGCTGCAGAGAGGACAATGGTAGGGGTTATGATTCCATTCAGGGTCACTCACCCCCTCCTCAGCTATCTCAGGTCCACACCAAAATCCATCAACTTTCAAGGAACTCTGTGAAGCAACTTTACCTGCTGAAACACCAGGTAAGAAAAAAAACTGTGGGGAAACAAGGTAAATCATAAAACTGCTAGAAGAGAGTTGTCTTCTTGGTGGTTACTTACGTTTGGGAATCTGGCGTAATCTGAAAGGCTTTGTCATTATTTATACTTTTCCTGTATTTATAATCATCTGTATAAGTATCTGGTGTTTGAGGACAGGCACTTTAAAAGCAGAACTAAACATTGGCTCAGACCCTATTCCCAAATATTCTAAATAACAAAGTCCTTCTGAAAGTGTATTGTGACTTTGCTTGGCGTGGCTGCAGCATGATTACCCTCCATTCTCTCACAAGGAGAGGTGAAAGTTGGATACTTCAGTCAAAATAAGCAGCCTGGCTTGCTTAAAGACCCACTAAAAGTAAAGGCTACTTAAACACTTACTAAAGTAAACCCAAAATAATGAACTAACTTTGATTGTTAAATAAACATCTTTGAGATTGTTATTTTAACACATCTGGTAACATGAAATGACCTATTCTGAGTCGGTCAAGCATCCATGTATACAAGTCCCAAATCCTCATAAGCACAAAAGAAGCCACTCCACGTTCTTATTTTCCTATTTGTCCTCCGGATGGAATAATTTTAACCAAAAAGCGTCCCTGAATCTACAGCACTTTTTAAAGTAGGTGATTGAAGACGCAATAAACATAAAGGAGAAATGAAAAGTAAATCCCTGTAGATTATGGATGAGGCAATAATTGCTGGGGTCTGCAAAATATTTCCGTTGTATGGGCAAACCCAACAATAAATCAATAATCTTTATTCCTAGAACCATTCAAATTCACAGCACCCACTCACTGCACTGCACTGCTGGGGAATTTCACTGCTGGTAAGCAGAAAAGAGCTGCTACAAAGGAACTCCTGCACTCAGGGGAACTCTTCTCTACTGAAAAAGTCATCCAAGAGCATCACTGCATGATATTGGCCAACTGGATGAAGGAAAAAAGTAAAAACTCTCAAATCCTGTGAGGGCACCTAACCCAAATTTCCTAAAGTGCTTAAATTGACTGAATATATATTAATAATTCTTCTGAACAGAGAGCGACTTAGATATAAGACTGTTTAAAGTTTGTCTTAAAATATTCTAGAGGTTAAATTTGTTGAAAGAAAGACAATTAAAGAATTGTGTGTGTAAAGTTTGGGTGAATAAAAACTACAGAGTTGGCATTTGTCAAGAAACAATATATCGAATTATGGCAAATCAGATTATTGTGAGAAGGTCTTTGTATACAGTAAAACTATATACTACACTATTGGCCTACCTCTAAACTTCCTGTATGTGTAATTTGGGGGCATTATAGAGCTATGAATTCCTCATATGTCTTTAGCTGTCCACAACTTTTGGCTTCTGTAACCCTCAGCAATCAAAACTAATCCTGAAGTCAGAAAATCAGTTGGTAATATATCAATGTGATTCAAAAATGCTTTTGGGGATAATATATTTTTAAAATATGTATCAAAATATATATACACACACGTATACCCATCCCACATGAATCCTTAAACATGCATTCATTGATTAAAAAACTCCAAACATCAATTTCTCAATTTCCTTTACGTATATACATATATATTTATGTATTTTTATAAACAGAGGCAATATTTAACTTTCAGTCTGCTGCAAATCTTGAGGTTACTTTTACAGAATATTAAAGTGATAATAAATTCTTTACTTTATAATACCATAAAGTAAGCCTTTCTTCCCTGAAAAACCCTAAATTTCATGTGACCTCGTAAATCCTCTATTAATTTGTTAGATTTGTGGCCTGGAATAATATGAATGGTTTGCAGAAAAACCCTTTCTTCTGTTGAATTGGTGTAATGAGCTTTACTAGCCTCAAAACTCATTATGATCCTTTTTAGTGAATACTATTTCAATGCAGCTAAGGAAGAATCTGTTATCAAAATGCATGCGTATATTATAGCCTGAAGACTTCCAGACACTCTTTCCAATATTAATAAATATTCCCCCAAAAGTATTTAATTTAGTTATCCTACCTCACTGAAAAAAAAAAATTTAAAAAAAAGGAAGAATCATTGCAAAAGTCTTTTTCATTTATGCAATGGAGCTGATACACAGAAAAAATCTGCAATTCTTTCAGATGGATGTCTGGTTTGCCAAAAAGTATCAAACTTTAGATCTAGACAAAGCAGTTTTTGGTCTGTAGGGTGTGTCGATAATACCAGTGTGGTCTCTACTTATAGGCTAGGCAAATATTGGTAATTCGTTGAAGATGGCACTATCGGTCCCCTGAACCATCTTTCTGAATCTGTGGTGACACTGAATCAGGTAAGAAAAGGGAAGTAATTCTTTGATGAACCTGCCAAGGACTGGCTGCTAGTAAAATGAGGTGGTTCTATGAAGCAAGGCTGGTGAGTTGTACCAGGCGCTTCAGCCCAGAGATCTCAACACTTACAAGAGAACCATTATCATTGAAATATGAATATTTTGCTGTATATTACTGATATTTCACACGTCCCTGAACAACTAGCAAAGTCACTCAAGGATATCAACAGAAAAACAGCAACCGGGAGCTAACCCAGTAGAGGCAGAACCACCTCCTGCCTTTTGCTTCCTGCTCTGAAGTTACAATTTTCAGAATTCCCATCAAATCAGTCTAAAAAAAGCAGCTGGTCCTCTGTGATCCCAGGGAAAGCTAATGACTCGCTTTAAAAGGCAGTAATTGATAAACATGTTTTTCATTTAAAAGAAAGCAAGTATTTTCTTCACATTTCCAGGATACAGGGAATGCCAAAAGCCAAATCTCTTACGTAAATTACTGTGAATACACAGCTAGGCCTTTTTCTATTGAATTTTACTCATCCTGAGTAGTTCTCATGTGTTACAAAATATAAGTCAACATGAGCAAAGGTGGCAGAGACTGGGCCCTAGGGCTGGCTTAATCCCTGCAGTAGTAGGGTTGAAATCTGACTTGACTAGAATTTGGGCAGCCAACAGAGTAATTAAGGGCTGCTCTGGTACCCCAATACAACACCTGTACCAGAGGGGATGGCTGAGCATTGTACAGAAATGTTGCTCCAGCTCAGGGAGGAGATCGTGGTGTGTTCAGTTTACTCTGGTTCAGGTTCACAACAGTTATGGAACGAAACCTCAAGCCCTTCTTGGTTTCCTCAGCTACTTTACTGCTCTGTCTCAGGGGAACTCGGAGAAGAAGTTGAACAGTGATTCAAGGATATTACTGGAATTCTGGAGTAACTTGACTCGGAGTTTAATCCCCATTACCTGTGGGTGCCAGGTTGAGCTCATCACGCAGCACAGAAACAGTTGGCCAGAATCAAACCCAAGCAGAAAGAATTGTGTTTGCAAGAGAGAGAAAATATGATTTCTGGGAGGCAGTTGCTGCAGAGCTGTCTCCAGTGGTTGTGCACCAAGAGATCTTCAAGGACAGGCCACAAGTTCAGGACCTCCATTCCTGTCTGACTGACCAGCAGCACTGCCTGTAAGAGACTATTGGTACGTCACAGAATCCACCAGCTCCTCACCAGCGATGATCTGACGCCAGTTTCATCAGTTCTTGTGTTTCCATACAAGATTACAGATGTGGAATTAAGCAGAACTAGAGATGAGTAATCTCAAAACAAACTGCAAAGCTTGAGATTGTCTCCAGTTGCTTCTCCAAGAATCTTGAGGTTTAAGTGTTCCCTTCAGTGACAACTTTCAAGGTCAGGCCTGGGTCCTCCTGTGCATTCAAGTCTTGCACTGTGTTCTCATTTGCTGTCAAAAGCTCTGTTCTGCACTGATAGCACTTGAATATAAGTGCTTCATCTTTGCCAGGTTCAGGACAAAATTCCATGCAATTCAATGTCAGCTGAATCCATGCTGACAACCCCAAGGCACTGACAGTTTTGGGGTCTGTACAGACACACAGTCGGATCTTAAAAAACAAGCTATCAGGTAAGTAAATACATCACCACCTTTTCTAAGGAAAGAGATGGTAACAGAACTTTATAGACTGTATTGACTTTAAATTGACTAACAGAGGTCATCTGGTTCATTTCTGGCTGGGGAGAGCACCCAGATGCTGCCATGGTAAAGAAAGATATTGCACAGAACAGGATTTTTAACTACAGGCTGTCAGGCTGAATTACGTTTTTTTGTTAAGTTCCGAGTAGTTGTTCTGAGGAAGTTCAAGTCCATAACAGGTGGCAGAAGGAACCTAGGAGTTCAAGGCTTAATCTGTTGCATGCTCACTTTCTGAGATTTAAGAGCACAAAGGAACCACAAAAGAAAGCCAGACTTGCCCGACAGAGCTATCAAAGCTATATGAAGTAAAGGTGCACGTATGACTGTATAACACGTGTAAAATAACAAAATAATATATAGTCTTAACACAGGTTTTTCTCCCACCCTGAAGCACCGGCCTTGGGAAGAAAAGAATGCATGTTAACCACATATTCTAGCAAAGAATTTCCTTGGGCTCCCAAGATTTCTTGCTTGTCAGTTTGAAAGATGAATATCCCATTCCCAATGGACTGCTTTAATAAATTCAATTGCTAAGAAAATAATAACAGAAAGGGAGTACTCCAAGCCTACATTTCAAGGACCTTAACTCTGAACTGACAAAATCAATATGAAAATCATATCCAAAATTAATTGGAAACAATCAATTATGCACTAGCTTTTTTTCCCATAAATGCCAAGCTAACAAGAAGGCACAGAGATAGAACAAGTGAGGGACTGAATGATGTAAAAATAAACTACTTCTGCTATAACCAAATACGATTTTAAGATGCCTGTGCAGTTGCATTATAGTACAGCTCAATTCTGATCTGCCACTTCAGAGACAGCATTTTTAATGTGTTTTTCTCCATATTGCTCTCTGGAACCAGGACAGCAGAAGGGATTTTGTTTGTTTCTGGGCAGATGTGGACTCTGCCATAGACCAAGTAGCACAGCAGCTTCCTGGCTGGGTGCAGATGAACTCCTCCTGCTCCAAAAAGATCTCAGTGTGGCACCTTTCCTCAGCACATGACCCCTCAGAGGAAGAATAATTTTGGACATTTAGTTCTTGCTTCAGTTCCCTGCAATCCCCCTGTATTTGCACATCAAGGAGGTGGCTGCTGAGCTCGGTTCTGATTCATGGGGTGGCACAAGGGCCTGTGAGTTCCTAACACTGCTAGAGATAATCCTCACTTCAAATGGGAAAGCCTGTGGTTACATTTAAAACCTTTTCCTGGCCAAAGGCCACTACTGCCACCAGATATGCCCCTCCCCAGGGGACTACGTCTGGAGTTACATTAAATCAGCAATAAATCTGCCTTCTTTCCTCATTTTTGAGCCTCATCCTACTCCTCAAGAAGAACTGTGCAGGCGAAACACAGAGGGAGTATTGCAGGCAGACCCAGAGTCAAACCAGAGATGCTGGTGCTCAGACATCAAGCAGGAACTGGGGCCACAGCCCAGGATAGCTCTGGTTTTTGCCATAATCTGAAATTTCTCAGCAGGAAATCATGTCCTGGCTGTAACTTTACCAGAGGACATCACCTGGTTTTTACAGCTGGGTCTCACAACTTCTCGGCACAGCCTTCCCTCCAAGCAAGATGCTACAGCAGTTTTTGTAGGATGGCCTGAACCAACACCTTTCCAGGATCATGCTCATCTTTAAGCTCACCTGTGCTCCAGGGTGGACAGGAGCACCTCTTTTGAGCGCTCTTTGCCAAAGCTTCTGGAGCCAGCGATTTTCACGGCAGCACCTGCATGTGGAGGGCACCGTTTTTTGGGTTCTGCAGGATCCCAACCAGGCTGATGCCTCAGTAAATCACCATGGCACCACACAAACGGCTTTCAGGGAAAAGCACCTAGATGCTGGCATGCAAGTCAGCTCAACCATGCTGACACTGGCCATTAGTGTGGGTTCAGACTGAAAGAAATCCAATTTTTCATAAAAAGGAAATTCTGAAAATAATTAGTCTGGCCCCAAATTAAGTGTCCATTTGGTTCAAACAAGGCCCACTTTTGCTGAATTGTGACTACTTTTTCAATTAGTGGCACATTAATAAAAGGCAGAAGGAAAGAAGAAATGATGAATATGTATTTTGGGCAAACAAATAGGGTATTTTAGTTTAAAAATGCTATACAACCACTCCCCAACAAGGTCTGAAACTCATCTCTGCTAAATTCTTTTATTTTGACAAATGACCATTTTCTAGGAGAGGGTCAGCCACCAGCTGTGCTGGCATCAGGCAGAACTACGTTCATAGGAGCCACTGCCCAAAAATAATTGCTTCATCGGTACCAAGCACTGAAATAAACAAAAAGCAGAAAATCAAAGGTGACAAACAACAAAAGAGGAAACACTAGGTCGAGTAAATCTGCTACAAACACTCAGGTTCAGGTAGTCTGTCTCTTGGATCAGGCAAAGAATATTTTAAACCACTCACAAAAGGGCTCAGGCTGTCAGATAATTAAGCCTTTATGCAAAAAGCCATTGATTTCTGACTTGTGCAGTGATTTCTTTTGCATTGGAAGGGTTTGAAACAGCAAACCAGATTATGGAGAGCAAATAGAGCACCAGCAATATTATCAGATACCTGTGTCTCCTGGGACACAACAAGGAAGGATATTTGTAAAGGCACACACAGACAGTACAAAATACTGCACGCAGGCGAGTTGTACAGATGTCTTCTAAAAAAATCTACCAGACTGAACAAAAAGGATGGTTTTACTTCTCAAGGTGCCTGTCTTCATTAATCAGCCTCCCAGAACTGCTGCCATCTCCACAGGCTACACATACAACAGCTACACCCTCAGCCGCACACCCGTGGGCCTAGACCCACTGACTCTAGAATTTAATGCAAAGCATGCTTTCAGCATATTTTTGTGATCCTGAAGAAAAGTTGCCTGCCTTCTGTTCTTAAAACAAATGGGATTATTCCAGATTTCCAGAATATCGGGCACTTATTTCATAACAGTGGTGTATTACAGTGATGTATGTTTACAATAAAAAATGCTGAAGTGATGTATTTCCTAATTACATTCTCGAAGAATTCACATCCAATACCAGCATCTGAACCACCTCCCAAAAGAAATAATACGGGTCCTCTCTGCTAGCCTGGGAGGGAAAATAAGCCCACAATTCATAGAAAATTATATTTAAAATTCTTTCTAGAGGGTAAAGTGCCCTCTTAGGTGGCTCTTGAATAAATGGGAAGGAGCCCACAGGATTCCTGCCGCTGAGTGTGACAGGCTTTGGATCTGTCCCTATTGTTCCATTAAAAACTGGAAATAAGTCTTGTCTACTCAGATAATTTGAACCATACTGTAGCTATGCAAGTATAATTCATTGCAGTCCGAGCCTCCTGTGGGGATAGAGGCATAAATTCATATTACGTGAAAGGGACATAATCCATAAAAGGATTATGCATCCATAATCCATAAAAGGCACTGCATCCACAAGATGGCTCTGGCCAGAATAACGTTTATTGATCAGAAAACCACCTGCCTTCCCCCTTCCCAACCCAGTCATGCACATGGCACAGCAGCTGTTCCTCAGGGGCCTTCTTTCCCACACTCCTCCTAATTTGTGCCTATCACCCATGAGCATGCACACAGAGCTCTTCAGCTCCCATTTGCAAGGTCTCTCCGCTAATCCAGAAAGCCAGGACATAAAAAAAAAAAAGAAAAGCTATTAAATACGTGAGCAAAA
>VZTD01000305.1:2204208-2236416 GCA_013397725.1 Rhagologus leucostigma
CGTGATCAAAAAAAAAAAAAAAATGGCAAGCAGCCAAAACATTTCACATAGGCTTGAACTGCTGGTGCTACTTCTGGATATGGCCTGCGTGCCTCACAGTGGACACCTCTGAGGGATTCCTTAAAAGTGAGGAAGTGCTTGGGTGCCTAACAGAAGGACACGTTTTAAAATAAAAAAAAAAAAAACCACCCAAAAAAAACCATGGGAAAAAGACCTTGACCTGTTGCCTTTCACCTTGGAGATACTCAAAATTGTCTGGACAGAGTCCTGAGCAGTCAAGTCCAGGTGATGCTGTTTGAGCAGGAATGTTGAACAACGTGACATTCAGGGGTCCTTCCTAATGTCAAGCATTCTGTGAAAAAGTGACTTAGCCCAAGTCCACATGGATCTTCAGAGCCATCTCCAATATTCTGAACAAAAGCATTAACCGGGCATGTACCATGATTATTTCAAAACCACTGTCTCTTTTTTCTCTCCCCCACTGAAATTAAAAAGTTGCCTCCTATAAGCTTTAAAGATTGTTTTGAAACAACTAGCCAAAAAGAGACACATGTTGTGCATAGCCCTACAGAGCTTCCAGCAAGGCAAACCATAGTGTGGGGTGGATGAAGGAAGCTGAATCAAAACATATCCCTCTGCAAAATGCTTGTGGCTTAGCAAAAATGGTCTTTTTCTTTCCTCTCATGGTTAAAATATATTGTATTATGAGCCGTTGTCATGCTATGAAGCACAGAGGAGAAACCATACTGGTCTTTTAAACAGAGAGTTGTGGGACCAAAGCTAATCCACAGAAAATTCCAAATACCTTTGAAATGGAAGAGTTACGCTGCTGTCTCTCTTCAGATGTCTGGCAATGGCCTCATACTAAATTTTATCATCAGGCTCATAATATTATATTATATATACGACCAACATTATGCATTTTCACAGCATTCAGAGACAGGGAGGGGAGAAAACATCCCTGAATTCTGACCAGAGCCCATTCCAAGCAAAATCAAAAGGTCAACTCTCAAACCAGCCAATAAACAGGTGCAGCTGCAGGTTGTGTTGGTTCGGAACACAATCAGATTATTTCAGGTACATATATTTGAGTAGCACAGACTTCAATGCAGGCCAAAGCCCACTGGTTCTTTGACCTGACCCCACTAAAGCCAGTCTGTGGGGCTTCCAGTGCCCTGTGTCCCCCACTGCCCTGGCTACACTGTGATCAGCCCCCAGACAGGGTTTTTTTAAATGCCTTAGGCTCATCTTTAAGATCCAAACTCGATCTCTCTGGTTTATCAACCAGACATGAAAGCCTGCGTCTTTCAGTAAGAGAAATGCTAAGAAATTCATATTGGTATCAGCAATTTCTGCTATGAAAATGGCTTGGACGCCATTAAATTTCCAGGTATTTTCCACAAGACAATCTATACCATCAAATGCAGCTGAGTGCTCAAGCAAGCATCAATAATTTTTGTATTGTGCACCAAACTGGAAATAATTTGTTGTCCCTGAGGGTCAAGTGTGCCACAAGCCACTTCTCCATACAGATAGGTCACATTTTGTAAGGTTCTTCACAAGGAGTTATTGGGCAGCTTAATTAAAGTATGTACACAAATTAACTTCTGTTTTGGCACCTCACCCCCTTGCATTCCTAGTGTTGAATAACTGGCTGTGATTTTTAACTCCATTTCATCTTAAAGGTACCAGAACACAACTCTAGAAGGAGAGAATATGCAGTCTGCTTATTTTTAATAGTCAGATATTACTCCAAGTACTGTCCTTCATGGATTTGTGTAGTACTGCATTTGCATATCCTCAAAACAAGGAATTTTTTGTAAGAAAATAAATAAATATCAAATCTTGTACTTCTCCTGTACAGTCACCGTTCTAGTCCACTTGGACTAAAATCCATCCTCTCTCAGCAATCTCTGTGTTTTGCTTTAGTTTCTTAAGACTTAAAAGCAAAAAAAAAAATCTTTTAGCACAATTAAAAGAAGCCAAACCAAAATGACCACAGCTCAGCTTTAAGATTGATGTCTGAAAAATTCAAGAGTTTCAATATTCAGCGTGGCTTTCTCTAGGTAAACATGGCTGGGGAGAGGGAGCTACAGTTCTTTTTTGCTTGTTTGCTTTTTAGTTTCTGGAACTGTAGAGCAGATAGATGAGCAAAAGCTTTCTCAGAGCATCTCATGTCTTGTGTGTATATGGTGTGCCCACTTCAGAGGCAGCCAACTGGTTTTAATCATCCCAGTAGGAGACGATCTCATTCCTAGCAGAAAAGCTTCAGAAAAAAAAAAAAAAGGCAAAAAATAATTTAAAAAATGAGAAAAACTCCCAGCTGGCAAAGGCACCATTATTCAGATAAAGTTTTACACTGGGGTCCATCTATTCATCCATTGCTGAACGCTGTCTTGTAGGAGTCGGTTTATGCAGAGAGAACAAGGGTCACCTCAGAGTCCTTCCCAGCATCTCCAGGGAATGGTTTTGCTTGCTTAGGGCTGTGCACGAGCAACTGCTGAGCACAAAGTGACAGATGGATTTGTCTGAAAGGTGTCTCTACACTACCACCATGAAAGAGGCTGCTTTGGGCCAAGCTACAAGTTAAAGTCATTTAGTTCACAGCTAAAATCCAATTATATATATATATGTTAAGAAAATACATTTATAAATGTATTATCTGTAAACACATAATCTCTCAATGTCTCATGTATTGGGAGAGTCTGTACTGCCCCAGCTCTGGCCACAGTCAGTTCCCTGCCTTCCCTCATTTCTGTCTCAGTGGAGCAAGAGTTGGATTTCTCATCCTGAAATGGGGCTTAGGTCACATCCTGGGGGCAAGGGAGGGCCAGGCCAGAGCAAAGCAGTGTCACCGGGACAGCAGTGACCCTCAACACTGACTCTAGCACTTTTTAAGCTCCTCAGATTTATGCCAGAGTCTTGGTTTGCCTTTGAAGAGGATGACTTTAAAGTTCCCCTCAGCCTTCCATTAAGCAATTAAACCACATATTCTATTCTCTAAATCTGTTAGATGTTTTAAACAGATTTATTTCTACAAAACGAGTCACTGAAGGTGAAATGATTTCCCCTCCTGGAAAGTATTATCTCCCTAGAGTACCTACACAAGCTCCAGTGTAATTTTCTCCACTCTGTGCCTGCAGTACTCTTGTTGAAACATCTGAGGCCCAAATTTATGCTGGAACATGTGCAATAGGAGACAAAATTTGGCTCTCTAAGTGTGAAATAGCTCAGTTGTCTACTGACTCTACATCAAAAAAAAAAAAATCATCAGCTTCTCGGAAAGGATTAATTCTCAAAACTTAAAGTAGTAAGGAGGTGAAGAGAGAGAAAAAAAGAAAAGAAAAAACCACTTCATTTTTCACACAGCCAGTATCGATTCATAATGCTCTGTTGAAAACACTGACATGTGATAAACTTCTTTTCCCCCAAAACAAAGCAAAATATCTTTCTGCTATCTTGACTTTCTCTTTCCTTTCATCTTCCTAGCTAATGTTTATAAAGCATTTGTTGATACAATCAGGCTTAATTACAATTTACAGGAGCAATCCTCATCACACCATCTGAATTCAGGTACCTCTGAGAACCAGCAGGCACTCTGTTCTGCATCTGACTGGAGCAGCAGCAGCAAATTTTATGCTCATTTTCAGTCCATGTTTAAAAGGGGACCAGACTTACCCTCCCAATACTCTGATGGAAATGAAAACAGATATCATTCAATGAGATTTTAATCTCCAGTTCAAGCAAAACCAAAACTGTTTCAGGGACCCTGCAGGACCTTTGGCTGACGAGGGGCTGCTGCTCCTGCTGCACATTCCCAGCCAGGCAGCCCCGTGCTGTCACTCAAGCCGGGGGGAAGGCAGCTTTCCTAAGGGCCCCGCCAAACCTGCACCACAAAACCCCCGCTGACAACCCCAGGCATTTGGTTCCGAGAGCAGTGACATTTTCCTGGCTGGGGAATGTGTGTATGTGAACGTAGATGCTGCTGAAAGAGAGTAAATCACCCACGGTCTTCAATACGCAGCAGACAATGAATTGTTGAGGAAGATGGGAATAGTGGGATCATACCTGAGTACATCCCTCTGTTCCACCACGGTGTCCCAGTGACCGGCACAGAATCTGATTCCACCCTGCAGGACCAGGCCAGCTCTTACCCCTGGCTTTGCTCATCCTTCCAGCCCCCCGCCGCACATTCCTCCCACCCATCATAAACACGGAGAGCAAAGCCCGGGGATTTTGCTGAACAGAGCCCTGAGTGGAGGGGATAAAGCTGTAGGACCCGATACCCCGTTACATGAAAGCAGAAGATGCCAAAGTCTTAAAGTACTTTGGCAGAAAGCTCGCTCTGTGTAACTAAGAATGCAAGCTCTGTGGTTAGTTTAATCCCTGGAATAGCTCTGCAGATTTCTGAGTAATATTGCACAGGGCAAGTTTGGCTGCAATTTTTTCTTTATATCTTTAAATTGCTTACTGGTGTATGGTCCTTTCTTTTCTTTATATAAGCTTTCTTCTAACACATACAGGACAAATGAGGAAAAATAAGTATCTGTCTGAAAACAACTTCCATTGTAAAAAGTCTGAATCCTGGGAGAGAAATTAGTTCCAGTAGCTGCCCAAGCAGCCATGCAGCCCCATCTAGAAAGGATACATCTGCTGCCTCAAGGAGTTTTTCAAGGAAAAGAGCATTCAAAAACTTTTTATGAGTTTTATTACTATTTTTATTGCCATTAATTGATTCTGAAGCTGTCAGAGCTGCACGAAGCTGTTTCTGTATTATTGCCACTCTTCTGTGTCCAGAGAAATACTGTCAGGACAGAGATGGAGTAGAAAGGGGAACTGGACTTGCATGAATGGGACAGATGAGTTGGAGTTATTACAGCGTATTTCAGAAATATCCTCTATTTTCCCCCTTTCTTCAAACACAGGCTGAGCATCTGAATACAAAACTTTAGTTTAACCGAGAAAAGAGAGCGAAATGGTTTATGATTGCCATATGTTTTGGTACCTTTAAAATAAAGGCATGGTAATACTTAAATAGTATTAAGCTTTGAACAGCTGGTACTGTGTTTGTTACTGTAATCATCTCTCTAATTATAGTGGAATGTGACAAAAAAAGTGAAAAAGGGAGTTGCTTTGACAGCTCTGCACTCAGGGCTCCCAATAGGCCACCAATTAGAACCTGGAAAAAGGAAGGAACTTATAAAAACTAATGGCTGCTCAGCAATGGGATATAGGCTTATTTTTGTTGTAAAAGCATTTTTTCCCCATACCATAAATCTAGCCTGCTTTAGCTACAGCAACTTTATTTAGGTCACGTTCATGATATATAAACAAAATTAAAGATCTTTTTGTCAGTCAACACTTCTCTTCTGTTTTTCCAATTATATCCCCGGGTTTCTATAAACAGGCAAAACCTGTCATGAACCTAAAAGTGAGTTTCTGATGATGAATGAAGATTTCCAGAAGTTTGTGATCAGTCTGAAGAGTTTGAGTCAGTGGTTCCGTGTAAATTTGCACAAAACAATCCAAGTCCCGCAGCAGTCAGAGAACAGGTTTACAACACACTTATCCAACCTCTAGCCACTGAGAGAGAAGATTTCTTCTCTCTCAGACTCAGCGACACCTCCCATGCTTAAGGAAAAAAACCCCATATATATATATACACTATATATACCCTATATAACACACACAATAATGCTGAGCACTACCAGCGTTATTTGAGGCAGCATGAAAAAGCTTAACAACACACAGAATGAGACGTAGAATGTGATCCACTAAGGAAGTCGGTTATCCCAGTGCAAGGTTTAATCCAGCTGCACAGAGGTTAATGGGTATCTTTTCCCTCACTCCAGTGCAGTTGGATTTGGCCTAAATTACTTTCTGTGTAATGAAAAGGGCTTTTTGCCTCAGCTTCATTTCTGTTACCACTGCTCTGTAGCTTCCATATCTTGCCTTTTCCACCACCCTGTTGTTGACATTTTAAAACAGAATTACATTTCCAAGGTACAAGCATAACGGTATGTGAATTCAAAACTCATTTAAGTGAAGGTAAATAAAGCTTTTCAAATGTTTTCAGATCTTGGTTTTGGTGCTTGTCTGAGTCTATTCCACAATACTTGGCAATTCAATTTTCTGTTTTGAAAGTGCACAGGATGTTTTTCCACAGACAAGACTTGCCTAGGAAGTTCAAAAAAAGCTGAGTTTGAACAGGCATTTTTTATTTTTAAATCCCTACATTGAGATTATTTGTACCCAGAAGCTCTGCTCAATGACAGCTGCACAATCAGAGCCTCAGCTGGAGGAAGGGTTTTGCTGGTATTGTCTGTCATTTCAAAGTGAGATGGTTCTAGCAAGAACCACTTATCTATGAACACACATGGCATATAAGTAATTTTGGCCTCATATCCAAAAGACTCCTTTTAATTTAGCATTTAGAAACACGACTCCTGATGGGAGAGGTTCCTCTTTTTTGGTAGGGGGTTGATTCATTGCTCAGTGGCTTAATCCTACTTTACTTAAGAGCAAAGATCCTGATTCAGCCAAGGACTTGTGCCTAAATACAATCACTTATATAAGCTCTACACTTGCCCCAAGTTTAGGAGATGACCTGAAAAGCTGTGAATTTATAGAAGAAAAATGCACTTACAGTTTATACTCAAATACATTCGAAAAAATATATGGGGAGTAACCAAACTGATCTTTCAATAAGATTTTTCTACTAACATTTTTTTCAGTTCTTTAAGGCTCCCATTTTCCACTGAACCTCTTTATTTTGTCTAGATATGATAAAACCCACACATCTTTTAATGCCTTGTAATGAAAATCAAAAGTAATAGCCTCTTGAAGGTGTACACGGTTGTTTTAGTGCTTTCAACATTTGTATTAAAAGAGAGAATGTACACAAGAGATGAGAATGTCCTCTTGAATACCTGCTACAATTTAGACTATGCTATAAAAGTTACATCAGTTAGATTGTCTCATTGGCCCATCAGTTATTAGCATGGAACAAATGTTGCATTTCTCCATTTCTCTTCATGGCATACCTTTGGTCACCAAAATTTTTGTGTTTATATCTGCAGCTATAGCAGTGGAAGATATTTCCTGACAGAAGTCACAGAAATTTAAAACAGGTATTAAATATTAATTAATCACTCTTTTCTTACCATTGAACATAATAGGTATTTGGAGAACACATCTTTGAAACTGCTCTAACACATATTTCCTGTTATTTCAAACATTGCAACAGGCACGCAGAAATCTGTGCAAGAATCTTAACGCTTATCGAGATGCGTTCCTACACCGTAACATTCTTTCCAGTTTCTGCTGTGAAGTTAAACTCTATCTGGTTTTGGAAGCCTAGCTTGTGAAAGCGGTTAATTAGTTAATGTAGTTTTTCCACTAATGATTTCACTGAACGGACTGAAATTGCTCAGAAACTAACATTGTATCCACTGTGACAGCAGTTCACATGAAATGATTTGTGGGAAACAAGAGCGCAATCCTTTCCTTTATCAAAAGATAACTTGGTCTTATTAAGACGTTGATTGCAAGGGAAGCTGCACCAGGCTGGCTTCTGAAGTTGATATTCACAATACATACAATTTTAATCTAAAAGTGTAAACAGAAAGAGATAATCCCACAACAGCTACAAGGCAAACTTGTATAAAGCCGCTTGGGGAGCCCTATTTCCACCCAGATCCTGCAGCTTAACCAGTTGCCACTTGTCCCTGCCTGTTTGCCACCAGGGATGTGCTGTGTGCTCAGCCTGTGGTACCCACCAAGCCAGGCACATCAGCCTAGCCGTGCTTATCTTCTAACAAATATAAACCAAGAGCAACACACCATCCCAGTGGCTTACAACCTTTGCTGAGCTTCAAACCCAGCCCTGGAGTACGAGGTCACTCTCCAACACGAGCAAAATACAAGGCTCAAAAAGAGCTAGATATGCAAAGGGTATTTTTCCCTCTTTTCAAACATAGAGGACTGTATATTTCCACTAAACCTCCTGGAGATGGACTGATACATCAGAGACTTCCATGCATCTAGTTAAATCATGGTTTCTATTTGTTTCATGCAGATGAAGCTACAAGAAAAAATAAAATTTTAAAAAACCCCAGACAACAACACCACCACCAGAGAAACCATGTCAGAGAGGGAATCTGGTCTGCTGGCTTTCTCTAATAGTGCTGCAGCCAGTCAAAACAGGTTCAAATAGGATCTTTACAGAACAAAAAAGCCCAAAAAAATGATAAACAGCACTGATAGAAATGACAGTGTGGGGAGGGTTTGAACACATTCAGTGAAACCTTTGCCAGAAAAGGCTGGCATCTCAAAGAACACTTGCAAGGGGACATGGTGATCCACACCCCATGATGGTGGCACCGATGGCAGCACCGATGGCAGCACGAGGCTGAGCTGTCCCTTCCTTCAGCCCTGCCCCTGCTGGGAGCCTTCCCCAGCAGCAGAGCTGTGCACAGGCTGCTCCCAGGCACCACCTTTCCTGGTGCTTCAGGTCTAGCTCAGGGAAGCTATCCCACACAGCGAGCTGTCTCCTCACCTCAAAAGCTATACAACTTCCATTCTTTCCCCTGTTGCATTCCCCTTCCTGCACAAGCACTCAGTTTTTGACCAATGTAAAGAATTTCCTTTTCAAGGCCGCATCTGAGACCACACTGTGCACCTCTACTGGTGTAACAAGTTGGTTACAATGGCACAGATTTATTCTGCAGTGTTAAAAGGATCATGTTAAAAAAAAAAATCAAAATCTCAAAGCAAATCAAAGAGTGCTGTAAAAGCAGGTACAGGTAAAGCACCCAGCTTTACTGAATGACCAGTTTCATAGTGAGTTACATCATTACCCATTTCACCTCCTGCTCGACAGCTTTCCCGGCCTTGTTTCCCAGCTTGAATTCTTTAGATGAGATCAGCTGTTCATATCCAGTTCATAAACAGCTGGAGAGATTTACCCTGCTGTGAATGAGACTTTGTTTGTGTCACTCAGGACAATCAGCTCAATCTTATTTCCTTATTTCCTCTGTTAAGGACAGAAAAGCAGCCTGCTGTAATAGTGCACACAAGACCTAAATACATATACACGTGTCCTCAAAGCAGTTTGTAAATATGGAGCCTGTACATAGTTTTTAAGGGTAGATTTACAGTGTGAATCCCTAGATCTTGAAAAAATGAAGACAAAACCTCTATAGGTTCAATCTCTATATATTCAACCTCTATGTATTCAGTCCAAAGCCGTTTGCTTTCACTGTGGTTCATACAGCTACTTTTCATGTTAACAGTTCGGTGCCAGTAAAATGCTATTGCCTTCAATAATAATTAGAGAGGTGGCAGCAAGGGTGTTCTAATTAAAGCGGATTTAACTTTTGTATGTTAATTACTCTCAGTTAGTATCAATCAAGTAAAGGAATAATGGGGTCGTTTCACATTTAAATCACAGAAGCTTCAAGCATAAGCTGCCTTAGAGGAAATTAGCTTGTAATTTAACAGTGTTATTAATAATTGCTTGTAAACGGTAACAGCCAAGCTGTTGCACAGGCTGTGCCTAGTGGTTACAATTACAGCCATCCACACAAAAACTGACAGAGGTAAATTCTAAATAATCCCTTCTCAGGGTTTCAATCTGCTCATTTTGTTTACATCTCCTGCCTTCGTAATTAACGTTATCCATCGTTGCCTGTCAGCAAGACGTTTGTTTCGCAGGGCAGTACGATGTGCTGTTTCACCACACCATCCCTGTCTGTGCTCACCTGCCTCCTGACAGCAGGGGGACCTCCCTGTTCTCCCAGCTGCACTCACAGGCAATTTTTCCGGCGTAAAGATCTGCTTTTACATGCAGCAGTTAACACAGAGTGAGACTCTGGTCATAGCACAGCCCTAAACGTACGACTACAGTGTGAGAAATAATTAATAATATTGTCCACTGACACATTTAAGCTTCCTTTTGCCCGTGCAGTCTCTATTAATAGTCTAAATACATAACCAAGCGACTGGTAGATGTTGTCCACATAAAATAAAATGGATACTTATCTTCATAACGAGCTTAAAGCCTTAAGTTATGTATAGTGTTTTCTGAAGGGGTGGACAGAATGTGCATGCATCTCACAATTAGACAGGAGTAGTTGGGGAAAGCAGATCAAAATTAATATCAAAAATGCTGTTTACCTTCAGCTGAGCTATAATTTTACTCAAGGACTCTGGCAGCAGGAGATTTTGTGCTGCCTTACCCATTCCAAGAAACACTGTTATTGTGCATCCACCAAAATAAAAACTGCACCCCTTAAAGAGTCCAACGTAAATGCAATCTTCTCTAAAAATTCCCAAGAGGAAAAAACTATTAAAAAAAAGTGGGTAGGGAGAATCTCTAATCTAGAAGACTTCATGATTCCCTCAGTAATGAAACTAAGTACGTAACTACAACAAAACACAGGAAACACATCATGGTGTGCCTCTAAGCTTCCTCCTGCTTAGGAACCTCAGGCAGCTTTTGAAAGTTTTACTAAAGGAGCAGCTTCAGGAGAGTTACTGCAAAGCCAAGTAACACCCTCAACTTCAGCAACAGAATCGCAGAAAATATAAGACCCACGTATCCACATATCAGCTTTAGCTGATTTCAGTGCTCCTGACCAGACCCTACTGAAAACAAAGGCCATTTCACTGGTGAAAAATAAATGAAAACTTACCTGAGTTGTAATCTTTTTCCAGGAACGGTCTGGTGAAATGTAACAAGATCTCTTATCTCTTTCTTCCCCTTGGTCAGTAGTCAGCTCAGCTGTATATTTCTATGTAATTACTCTGACTTTTAATTAAAAAAAATTAAGCTTTTCCTTATTTTATAATACACTGGTCACAAAGCATAATGTTCATTTATATCCTGGAACTGAACTCTCCTTGAATAATGCTCATTCAGTGAGCCGACACCTATAAAACCAGAGCAACACCCAACACTCTGTGTTTCCTAACCACTGCTCCCTCCTTCCAGACATTATATCAGGGGTGCTAAGAAGTCTGTCAATATTCAGCTGTGTACTGAGAAAGGCAACACCTGTTACAGGGCTCTGATGTGCATAAAACACCCAAAAGCAAGGGTGGTACTTCTTTTTTTTGGATAATTTTTTGGTATTAAAGCACTTCCATAATAGGACAGAAAGAACAAAGTGGAGAAATTGTTTCACTGAACTTCTGGGAAGTTTTCATGGACAGCTTCCCCTCAGTGAGTCAGCTTATAGGCAGAGGGGGAAAAAAACATAACCTGAAAACTGTTTTCTTGTACCCATTTGAACTTTTAGAAGCCATGACTAGGGTGGGAATATGGAGACAAACACATATGGCCGAGGAGCAGCACTGACAGAGCTGCACTCCTGTGCAGCTCCTGGCTCTTTGCAGGGGCTGTGTAAAGCTGTGTCTTTTTCAGAGGCTGAGCACTGTTCATAGCAGACACAAACAGCATTTGGATCTCGCAACACTCTCTCTACCATTTGCTTTTGGATGGTCTCACGTTTTTCCCTCCTTGAAACGTCCCACACGTCATTTCAGAGCTCAGTAAGTTGCTCTCTCTTAAGCCACTTTTTTTCTGAGATTTATTTCGGGTTCTCTCTTTACTCGAGCCTGTTGTGCGCCTCTCAGGGAGGGACAGGGAATGCTACAGATGCACCTGCTCAGAGATCACAGGAAGGCACTTGCAGCTTCCCATATGGGAATTCATGCCTTAAACCTACACACAGCAGAAAACCACATGAAAACGTACGGCTCTGAGAGACCAGGCCAGCTTCACCTCCCTGAGAGTATTTTGTATCCTTTTTTCATTTATAATTTACAAAGGTAGCGCTGGGCAGCAAAGGAATAGAGGTACAAGCGAATATTTGCCTCTTTTTTTTTTTTCCAGAGCTTGAAAGCAAGCAGTGTAGAAAGCAGATCTCCCGCAGCAGCATCCTGCTGGGAGGGCTGGATGCGGCTCCCTCACCTCACTCACACTGCTCAGCGTGGGAGGTGACAGGGACGAGAGCCACAGGGACGGTACATCTGTCCTGAAGGGTCCGGCCGAGCCAGGGACAGCAGGATGCTGGGGATGATTTTCTGCCTTTTGGCCACTTTTATGCTCCTTAACGTCAGCGTTAAGTGAGTGTGAATGAGCACAGCCAGCGCTGAGTGGGGACATTTCACACCTGCTTGGTGCAGGTGCAAAGAACTGTGCAAAGTGCAGGGCAGGGAGCACAACACACCCCTCACACAATCCTGCTAAAACTGTGAATAGTACAAGAGGAAACAATCCCCCGGTGAGTGAGTTTTGATGCACTTAAACCTAAATCTTGTTACTCTTTCCAACAGGAGTGTACCTTCCGGATGAATGAGAGTGACATGAGAAGGATTTGGCCTCTGTTCTATTGATCTACCCTTTCCGCGCTCCCTGCCATAGTATTGCCAATATATCTCTGATTTCTTGGGTTTCCTGTTGAAGTTAGGTCTGGGCCCCCAAAATGAGTGGGGGAAAAAACCCAAAACAACAGAAACACCTTCAGGTCTCTCCCTTCCTCCTGCAGAAGGCAAATTAGGACAACTGGAGCAGAATAATGTCATTTTACCTTGATCCAAAGATGGATGTGAAGCTGGGTCTTCTGAGCTGTTTTGGAGGACAAATATCTGATAAACCATTTCCAAAATTGCTTTCAATTTGTGCTGTTGTACAGCACATCCAGTAACCACAGCATAACAGGAGTGCAACTCAATTCTTGTGCGCTGCAAGGGTTCAGATGGCTTAATGATAGATAATATCTCACAGTTCACAAATGTCTTATTCTCTTAGGTTTAGCTTAGTTCAAGAACATTCTGTCTGCAGATATACACAGTCAAATTATTTGGGGGTTAAAAATACAACGTGGATAAACACCAACATGACAGTGTCAGCCACAGGAGACGGAAATGATACCTGGTTGTCACTTCAGAGCAGAAAATTACACCTCCCAATGACTTCATAGTATTAGCAGTCTCAAAACTAATGATGAAAAGGACAAAAGCTTAATTGTTAACTGTCTTAGCCCTTATTGCTGATGTTACTATTGAAAGAGGTCAAACAACAAACCAACGTACAACACCACAGCAGAAATCTCCCATTAAATGGAAAAAAACAGGCATCAGGAAGGCCTAGCAGTCATAAACTTCCCTTTTGACAACAAAGAATTGCACTCTTCATGCAAAGACACTGAGGTGTGTAAGAAGATTTGAGTTTTAGACCACTTTGAAAACACATTTACGGTTCCTGAAGATGCCCAGCTTGGTGCAAGCAGAAGGAAAGGCCACTCTTACAGGACTAACAACAAAAGCAGCAAGATGCACAAGCTCCCAGCAGTGGATCCAGCTCTCACAGACTCAATCCCTGTGGGAAGGCCTGCTTTAAAAAGCAGCAGTAGTGCTGGTATCCCCAAGGAGCCACAAGTGCTGGACACGAAGCAATAATCTCAGCCCTGCTGGGAGGGTTTGAGTCGCAGCTCCTGGTGTCCCTCCTAGAAAGCTCTGCTCTCAGCCCTTTTTCATTGGCTGCGGTTGTTGATGACGGGGCCATAAATTAAACTGGATTATAAAAGCAATATGCCATGACAGGTACTGGAAGCGATGGCTGCAGCCTCTGCCATGCGGTGTGACAGTCACAAAGCACTGCCAACGTGATATATTGTGACTATCTGTCGGAGAGCCACCCCCTCATGCCAAAACCAACAGGGTCTCACTGAGGCCCAGCGAAAGCAGCACATAATTCAGTGAATAACTCTCTCTGAAAAGCCCTTGAGTATGGCTAAATAATGACCTTGTTTACCTCATTTAGCCCCAAGTTCTCCAAGTAAGAGTTGGCCATGAAGAGTTCTTGTGGTCTCTGATATCCAGCCGGGACAACGCGTCCTGTCTTTGTTTTCAGCCATCAGGCTTGTGTCAAACACACCCTGACAGCTGCAAAATTTTTTGGTGAAAACAATAATTCCACTTTTCCTTTCCATCTGCCTGCAGATGGTTTAAATCTGACCCATCAAACAGCAAAGAAAAAAACAAAAAAAAAAAAAAGGGGAAAAATAATATTCCAGCTGAAATGAAATTATAATGATTACTGATTTCGTATAAAGAAAATATGAAATCTCAGGTCTGAGATTTGCATAAGAGCCTTTGTAATGGTGAATTAAACTGTGCACAGGAGAACTGGAGGTTTTATCAGTTGATCTGGGTTCTCTATGTCTCCTCTCAGACCTCTGCAAGCTAGCAAACAGCCACACGAAAAATAATCAGCAATGTCTGTCACGGATGACAGCTGCATCTTCTCCCTCACTAGGGAGAACCTTTGTTAAGAACAACAGAAACACAGCCCAAAATGTAACAAGGGGATAATTTCTGAAGGGACAGATCTGAAGCTTAAGGAACTTAGTTTCAATGTTAAGTTTCTCCATGTTTCAGATCCAAATAATAAAAAAAAAAATTGATATAATTCCCTTTTTTTATCAACCTCTGCACCAAAAACGCTGTTTTGCAAGTGTCCACTGTGAATGATGAGTTTGTTCATGAAGAACATCAAGGTTTTGCTGGTCAGGCACTGTCCAGCTGGTCTCAGTGCGTGTTTGACAGGACCAGCACACACTGCAAAGTATCACAGACACAAAGCAACTAAAAGAAATTCCTTTCTTCCAGTGATCTGGGGGTGAAGAACGAAATGCCATGTCTTCTTGTGCTGGTCTCACCACAACATGCAGGCATGGGATGGGAGAGGAAAGAGAGAAGTTCAGTGTCCCATTCTTGAGTGGCTTCTGCCTCTGCCTCTCTGTTTGGCTCACCCAAATCCGGCACAAGTAGTGTTTTCTGGTCGTTTGGTGTCTACTTTCACACAGAGAGCAACTATTTCTCCATCACAGAAGAGAACAGAAAACCAGGCCATATACAAGCCACAAAGCAGTGACATTTTTTTGAGTCATGGGCTTTAATAGTGGCTTCAAAGACTTCGCTGCATCATCCAGACTGGCAGCAATGTCTGGTCATTTCAAGGTGAAACTGGTGGTGGAACACATGCAGTCACTGGAAGATTTTATGTGGGGTTAGAGCCAAGGAAACAAGAGTTCAGGAACCTGTCACTCTGTAAACTAGGAGAACGTAGCATTAAGGAATTGCAAATTGCTGTAGATTGCCGGAGTGTCCATCCCCACAGTGATGGGGGCACAGGTAGGGTGACATTACAACACAGGCCAGGTGACAATGAGGTTCAGATCTCATAAGGATCTCCTCAAGCCTAGTCACAGAGAAATGCCAGTGACAGCAAGGCAAAGAGGCCAGCTAAGGCTGCCTGGGAGCAAGGAGAATGAGCAGCAGCAAATCTGGGTAGGATGCACTCTAAGCTATTTCCCTGGACAGAGTAAATGGGACTTTTCCTGAGGGAGACGAAAGGTCTCCTGAGCTGCTCTGCTTCCACTTTGTCTTTCACCCAGGCTGCTGTCCTGCCAAGCACTTCCACTTTTTGTGACTGAAACCACGAAGCAAACAGAAGGAGCTTGCATGTGTTCTGCACCTTTGGACATCTACACATCCAAGTGTCCCAGCTGATGGACAGGAAAAACTCAGTGTGCACACAGAAGTGTGACAAAGAGCTGCTGCTCCATGGGCCTGGACATCCACACTGCCAGACATCCAGGAGTTTGGAGCACCGCCCTTAAAGCAGTGGGACTGGAAAACAAGAGCAAGGAAAGAGGTGGAAAAAACTCAGTAAAAACAACAGGTGGCTAAGTCACACCAAATATCCTGTAGAACTTGGAAGTGGTACAGTTACTACACATAAAGGATGAATTACCCTCTGGAAGGGTGTCTAAAAAGCAGCATAATGGTCAATTTAAAAAAATATGTTAAGAGCTTTGGTGATTTTTTTTTTTTCTTCTCGCTGCAGTGCTCCCTAAGCCTGACACAGGGACATAGGCTTCAGCTCTCCCTGGCTAAATAAAGGCGAAACTGAGGTTGCAAAACTGTTGTCCTCTCCTAAGCAAGAGATTCATCTCAGGAAATGGAGCTCCGTGCGCGGGTGACTAATGCTGTTGTCACGCTCGTTACGCGGCACTGCCCAGGGATGGCTCCGCTCTCCCACTGCCCCTCCTGAAGGGCCAAGTTCAACCAGACCCAGCACTGTCCCACCTCCAATGAGAAGGGATTCCTGTGTGCTGCACTCAGGCAGAGAGCAGTTCCCCCATTCACTGAGAGCTTCTTCACAGAAATTCAGGCAGACTTCATGGGATCACTCCGGCCCCTCCGGCCTTCTCCCTCTCTGTCCAGTGGGAATCACAGATTATCTTGGAACAGGCACAGATGCTTAAAAAAAGACAGGATGATGGAAAAAAAACATTACACAGAGCCTCCTCACGTGAGCAATGAGCACACCCCACAGCTGTTAGCTTTGTTTTGCATATTTTACATATTTACATACACAAGATATTTCCAAACATCCTTGTGTTTATTTAAAACTCCATCAGAAATATGTCTGGCAAAACAGATCCAGTGCAAATATATTTACTGGATGACACTTCCCTGCATTGTTTTTAAAATGCATTAGGGGTCCAAGGCTCAAAAAAAAAAGAAAAAAGTCACAGTTTTCCTAATGAGGAAGAGCTAACACTGTAATCCTTCAGTATTCACCTTACAGCAAAGGCCTGCAGCCAAACAGTCTGCAAATGAATGAAGCAACACTTCTAAAACAAGGACAGCTGCTACATTAGAGAAAGGGCTTTTTCTGATCACATGTCACACATGCCAGTTGCTTATGGTGGGTGGTGGGGGTGGGCTGGAATGGGAATAAATCCTTCGAAGGCAAGGCTGAATAGCCCTCCTCAGATGGTATAGAGTGGTTAAAAAAAACCCAGTTCAAGATCAGAAAGGGGGAGTGGGTGTAGTAGGTGTGTGTCTCCTTCTAAAAGCATATCCTAGCTTAAAAACAGGCAGTGGCACCTACGTGCATGCTCATCTTCAGGGAGTATTAACTCCCCTCCAGAAAAGGTCAGACCACCACCTGAGGAAGTGCTGTACCATAAACATTTCTGCTTTTTCTCTGCACAACATCCTTTCTCACTCAGCCCAGCCAGCCAGGCAGGGGACTGGGCAGGCCCACTGCCCACAGTCACTCCTTGAGGGCACAACACACCCGGAAAGCCACGGAAAAGAGCATAAGGATGACTTCCCACATCTTCCCCCAATTAGAAAACCAAGGGGATCGTGGGCTGACTGCTGCTCCACATCACCTTGTCAAGCTGCCTTGTCAGGTGGCGCAGGGGTCTGTCCCTCAGAGCCGAGGGATTAACTTCTCCACAAAAGCAAACCAGAAAGAAAAGGGTACAGAGAGAGCAGGGGTAGTTGTGCAATTTGTGGCATTCCCATTCAGCATGGGATCTGTTGCTCACAAGACAGACAGGGCAGTGTAGGAAAAGCAAGTACGGAAGAATTATCCAGACTGCCACTCCAAAGGGCTTTACTGATGGGGTTCTACAGAAGCCTCCCCATTGGCTTCTACACAGGTGCCAAAAAAAGAAGTGCATACCTCTTACATTGGCCATTTGAGAGAGACCAGGGAGTTTCCCACTGAGAAACTGGCTTCTTTAAAGTTGAATTTTCTCTTTATCCATCTCCATCAGAAAAGAATAGAGTACTATTCTTAAAAGGGAACAGATTTTTTGGTTTTGGCCAGAGATAGTAATCTTTGTTGCTATATTTGGCTTCCAGTGCAGGACTCTCTGCTTGCTGGTGGGAGGAGGAAATTAGAGCTGGTGTTATTCATAACTAAATGGGCACGAAAAACAAACCACCTCCCTTTGAACCTCGGTGCTACTATGGGCATTCACATAACAAATCATTTTCAAAGCCTGTGATACCTCTGTACATTCAACAGCCAACATCAAAACTTTATTACCCACTCATTTTCCCATAGTGATAAACTGTTGCAGATGTACGGTTATTGTCAAGGCAAACACTTTGGTGCAGTTCCTGGTGTTGGGTTTGTTGTTTTGTGTTTTTTAATATAATTTCTTACTTGCCTTCAAAGAAAGCAAAAGTGATATTTTGGAGGAGAGACAGTTACTGGAAGGCTGTGGCATCCAGCTCCCCCCCTCCTCCTCCTCCCAGCAACCCCAAAAAAGAAATCAGCTAAATCACTCGGCATCCCAGCCCAACGCACAGCTCAGCCGTGAGGAATTCTCACCAGATGTCTTGGTCCCCACCCAGCCTCCCACGTCACGCAGGCAGCATAACCCCTCCGAGCCTGAGGTCCCGCCGGGACGGCCGGCCCCACCATGCCTGGAATGTCCGTGACAGGCTGGTGACAGCCCTGTCCCACCAGGGACACCCAGCCACAGCCACCAGAGGAGTCCAGTCCCACGCCTCTCCTTTTTTGTGACCTTCCCCTGTGCAAGGTGGATTGAGCACCACTGAGGTCACCCAGCTGGATCCTGGCTCTGAGGGAAGTACCGCTCCCATGCACCCTTCTAGGACCCAGTTTCCAGTTGATTAACACCCAAAATGAGATTTATCCGGATGTAATTGATAAGATTCTCCGTGGGTGTTAAGTTCACTAAAGCCAACAGAGTGCCAGTGATTCACATTAATGGAAGACGTGGATCATTGTAAATAAAATAAGTCACAAAATAATGTATAACTTCCCCTGCTTTCATTTCTTGATACAATGAGAGCATAAAAATAACCCCTGTGAGGTTATTTCTCACCTGGAAACCCAGGTGTGGGACAAAGCAGCTGGAGATCAGCCCTGGGAAGAGCAGAAGTTACAGGGAGAAGAAAAAGCATTTCAGGTATCTCATTACCCAGCTTAACACACTCCTGCTTCCTAAAGTACCTTTCTCTCTGAGGATAATTGTGGTTGTCTTAAAGCAAAGGGGTCCCATGCCGCTTCTCAGTGACTAAATCAGAGTGTGCACACCTTACTTCAAAGAAAGAAATTTTCTGCACTGTTTATCCTATGTTTTCCTTCTAAATTTCTAAGTCTCCCCATTATTCCGGCATTTTTTGATAGCTGTCACATCCCACTCTAGATCATTCATCATGAGGCATTATTTGCTTATTTTCCAGCAGTCCGCATCCCATCTTCATCTCCACTGTCCACGGAGATTCTTCCTGTCCCAAGAGCTCCCTATCCCATTCTCTCCTACAGAAAGCTTTTTGCACCCTCTCTCCTCCTTTCCTGGTCTCCCTCTCCTGGAGTTTTTGGCTGCCAGCTCTCCCCATCTCTTCCTCACAGCCTGAAAAAGAAGAACACAGTGACTCTGCACAAAGTACCCTGCTCGCTGTCTGGTCCGGGAAACAGGGCCTGGAGCGGGACGTATGGGAAAAATCCTGCTCATCTCCTGATGCTCTGAAACAGAGCACATCCCATATGGTCAGGATCTTCAGAGGATTTTGCAACTAAATTCTTAACAGCTCCCTGCTGATTGCGTGCAAGTGGCAATTTTTCAAACGCTGAGTGCTTGGCCAAAGCTTGGAGGTTTTTTCCCCCACTGTTGGAGCAGTAAATGATGTATCTGTGACCAAAACACCAAACCTTCAGCCCTCGAGCCAGAACACAGACATGCAAACATTTCTTAATTAAACAGTTGTAAAATAATTTTAGCAAGGGCAGTTACCTCCTTAGCGGGAATTACTAAACTTTGCCAAAAAAAATCAATTTGAGGTAAATAACTTGCATGGAAAATCTCTGCCTGATGACTGTCAAAACTGTCAGGCAACGATAAAATTAAAAAAGGGTCTTACACTAAGAAGTCTCAGGTTGTGATTCCACTAGGTCTGATTGTAAAATAGTGTTAATGTAATTTTAAAAAATATATTAAGAATAAAAGAGAACATTGTAGGATAAGTACTTGACAGTATCTGAAAAGGCAAGCCTGTGACTTCATGAGATCTCTGCCTGAAATCCCTTCGATGCAAGGCTTTCACTCTGTTTAATTTTAGTACAGAACCAGTTTAGAGCACTTGTTTTACAACGTTTTCAACAGAAGACAAATCCTTGGCTCTAAAAATTAATCTCGTGCAAAGAATAGAAACTCAGGATGCAGAAATTTACAAAGAGATTTATGAGTTCTTCAGTTGCATAAGAATAAAAAGAAAGAATTAGCTAATTGTTGAGAAATACAGACCAAACTGAAGATGCTACATAAAAAATATAACAATAAAATTCACATTAAATTATTTATTCAGTAATAAACAGTGACACTTTTCTTTATACAAAGCCCCCCCACCCCCCATCAGTTTTGATGAGAGGGGCAAAAATTTCAGTGGAGTTTTGAGGGAAGCAAGGTGAGAAAACAGGTGGGGGGGAGGAGAGAGACCCTGATTTGACTGATGGTTTTAAGCAACAGCTACAAGGAGCGAGCAGGGAAAGCGCAGCACAGTTCTGCAGATAACTTCAGTCGATTACTGTAAACCTCAACTCCTATAAACACTGGCTGTCTATAGGTACCAAATACCTGAGCCCCAGCTCACCAGAATCAGCGCTGGACCAGCCCCCAGGCCACCACTGGACTGCAATTCAGGCTTTCAAGGCTGGTCCCGACCATCTCGATGCCACCAAAGGTTTCCAGGGACACTGAGGGGAGGAAGCAGCATTCAGGCTTCTGTAGACAAATGGCCACGGTGCACAGCTGATTTATCTTGGAGGCTTGAGCCTTTGAGCAGGTGCATGAAATGACTGGCGTGTTTTAATGACCCCCATCCCTAAACTTTCTTTATTGGGAGCTAAAAAAAAAAAAAAAATGGTGCATTTCCCAGGGAACTGCAGCCCAGCTTTCACAGGTCCCACCGTGGTGTCATGGAGACTGCAGAGCAAGAACAGGGAGAGGGTCACGGGCACTGAGCAGACCAAGGGCAGCTAAAACACAGCTTTCCAGGGACATCTACAATTCCCTTTGGCAACCAGTTCACCCCGTAAGAATAAACCTGCTAACACAGCCTAAATGTAGTATATTGAGCAGTGACTGCCCAACCATGTACCTACAGTTCTGGAGAGGATCATCTCTGCTCTCAGCTCCACCAGATCAACCTTTCCGAGACCACTCCTGCCTCTCCTGGATTTTGAACTTGCTCAGGCAAGAGACCCTTACTTTTTAAAGGGGCATCTTCCTGCACCACAACTCTCAGATTGTGCCCATAGGGCTAATATGTAAAAGCAGTATTTATTTTTAAATACCTTCCTGCTTTACTTGAGCTTTTAGTTCCAAACAACATGCATCAGCTTTTTTTAAAAACCCACACACAAACAATATTTATCATTCAAATACCCTTTAGAAGCTCAAAGGCTGACATACTGAAACCAAGAATTCCACTTGAAAAATATATATATTTCTAAATTGTTTATAAGGAAACATATACATTGCTGGTCCATTGATACGGAACAAAAGCTTGTACCTGAAATTAATTAAAATAATTATATCCAGAGATAGGTTTGTCTGCTGAAAGGCAACATATTGCACCTCTCTACATAACTGCTGATTCCACAGTCATCTTTACAGATACAAACCAGGTGATTTGAAAGGGGGCTTTTTGATGTGTTTTTGTTGTGTTGTTTTGGGTTTTTTTTTAACAAGCATGGTAAAATTCTATTCACTCCTGAGTTAACAGAGAATGCAATAAAATGCCTACACTTTCCATCTCAGATGAGACTTGGTGAAGTCATTACTTCCAAAGGACATGAGAGAGTAGAATGGAGAGAACCAGGTACAGCTACATGTGGATGTGTATAAACGTATTTGTAGAGAAATATAGACATACACATGAAGAACTGTGGGAGGGGGACAGCAAGACATATGTTAACAGCCTGGAAACAGAAAGGCTGGGTGCAGCAAGGCGATCCTAAGGGCAGGTGGGGGGAAATGTGACACTCCCCTCCCTCAACCTCTGCTCTCTCAACACTGTGATGAGAGATCTGCTCTCAAAAGTGTTTTGACGCAGGTGTGGATGATGGAGGGAAAACTGCCATTCACTGAGGACCACCTGAACTTGTGTGTGCGGTGACGAAAGGAATGAGAACAGAATCCATTTTACTATTGCCAAGTGCAGCTTATTCAGCTCTCCAGAAATTCCAGAATTCCAACCTCTTGGGCAGTCAGCGGCTGCACTATTCCATCTTCTTGTTGGGATGGAAATGAGCTGTTGAAAAAAACTGGCATCTGCCTCCCAAAAAGTGGTGGACAGCTTGAACCCTCCCAGTCTTCAAATGAAGACATAAAAATTGATGTCAGATTTCTCAACATTAACAGGAATAAAATAAAATCCTGGACAACTTTAAGGAGGTCAGTATTCTGAGTTTCTCGAAATAAAATAATAATTTCCCTATGTTCTCCCAGAAACAGTGACAGAGTACAACATGTTTTATAAGCCCTCTCAAAATGAATCATCCACTTTCTTGGGACAGCATCAGAACACACCGCACATAAAAAGAATGAAACAACTCCTTCAGTAATGCAGTAAGACACAGAACTTATCTGTGACCTGATTTCAAGGGCCTTTTTTTCCTATCTGCAGAAACACGAGCAGTCTCAACCTTTCTGTTCTTTCTCTCTGCCATCAATTCCCCACCACTGCAGCACTGCAGGCAAGAGCTCCCCTCCTCTTCCAAGAGCAAAACCGTGGCAGCATCTGCTTCTCATAAGCACTTCTGTGCGTGTGTGTGAGCGTGCGTGTATGGGGAAGAGGGAGAGAAGGAATTCTGCTGAATTTAACTTAGAAGTTTGTCACAGAGAAGGGTTTTTGGACTTTTTTTCCCTTTTCCAGCCCTCAAATTGTAGAACACAGAAGTAGGGCTACTGCTACATACTTAGGCATTTACTTCCAGCTCGCTTGTTAGCACAAGCGACAATTAGTGGCTGAGAGGAAAAGAAAAATTTATTTCACTTTCAAAGTCAGCGCACTGGTGCATGAATGGCTAGAGACGACAGCAGGTTTTTATCGGCGCTTGTCTCCCAGGTTTGCAGAAGTTCCTCCAGCTCACTCCCAGGTTCAGCAGTGGGAACTGGGTGCAGAACAGCATTCCTGGAGGTGGAAGACGCAACAGCTTCCCCACTTCTTCATTCCCCACTAACCAACAACTCAGCGATACAATCCAGAAAGAGATTCCAGTGCAAACTGTGGGCCTGTTTCTTTCCCATCCCATTTTGCTTTGACACCTATAGTGAAGCAGAGGAGGTCCCTCATAGCATGAGCTTGTGAAAGGGAAGGCAGTGACTGCTCTTGTTAGGCTTTAAACCATTTCAGGAAGTCAAACATACCTCAAAAAGAAATGCTGCCTTTTCCTTTCCTTCCCCTGCCACCCAAGCTCTCCATCCCCGAAGTTCAAAGAGGACACATTGTCTCTTTGATTTCCACCTTTGCCAAGTCCAGGGGAAAAAAAAAAAAAGCTTAGATTTTTTTTTCCTCCCAGTATTTCTAATACTGTCAACATTCCTAAGTCAGAACTCTTTTTCTTGAGATATTTCCTGAACTGTACTGTCCTGATAAGAAAGTGAACTGTGGCAGCTGGTACTCCATTCCCTTTCATACAGTTTTCCCACTGCATTATGAATTTATTGACAAATTGAGGAGCTAGCTCCACAAAGGCAGCAATAATATATAGAACTGTCATGAGAGTGAAATTTATTGAGAGTAAGAAATACTGATGGACTACAAAGATGAGGAAAAAAACCCCACCACATTTAATTCATCATCCCAACACAGAGACTACAACATTATTATTTTAAAGCAATATTTAAGCATAGTCCATTCAGCATTTATATGCTGTCTCAAACTTCAAATCAGCAAGGTAGAGACTTAAGGGTCTTGCCAAATTGTGATATAATCCTAATGCCTCCAGTGCCAGCATGTCAAGCCCTCTCCCTTGACAAAGGAGAATGCTCAACACCTCATAAGATCAAGTTCAAAAAGGCTGAAGGGAAGCAGCAGTGCAGGGAGGGAGCCCTGAACCTCGGAGTGGCATGCACTTCCCAACGCCCCCCCCCCTTCCCTTTCACACACAGATCCATGTGGTCTCCACCTGACAAAACTACATTTACAATGCACACTGCCTCAAAATTAAACTCTTTCTTATCTCAACCATGTGTTTATGTCTTGGTTTGTCCGCTCAGCCCGGTGTGTCTTTCAAACAGGGATGTCCGAGAGCAGTGGTGACAGAAATGTAACGCTTCGTAAGAGCCTCAGGAGATATTACAGAGGGACCCTGGGTGCACAGAGCAGGAAGGCAACATCTCCAAGCAACAGCCAGGATCCAGCAACCTAGGTCCTGATCCTGGGCTTACCTCAGTCCCATCTAAGCACATGGTGACACCTGGAGTGACCCAGCTCCAGCCCATGGCTGCCCAGGGTGACCTCGCAGCCCTGACTGAGGATTTGATCACCTTGGCTCCAGCTAAAGCCTTTATTATGCACGTCAGACCCAAGGCCCAAGCCAGGGTGGTTTCCCAAGCTGAGGGCTGTGGGTCCATGTGGCCATGGTGCTTTTCCAAGGCCAGGCCCTAGCCCTGGCGGCCGCCAAGCCCCGGTGTGTGCACGCTCAGCATGTGCAGCTGGTTACGAAACTGCAGAGCTGCAGCTGGGGTCCCGCAAGCCTCACAGCACAGCCGAGGTCAGGCAAACACGTTCTGAAGTCAACAGGAGCTGAGAACTGCAGTGCTTTCCTCGAGCTGCTCAGCACACGGATCAAGTCAGTTGAAAACCTTTTGTTTCCACAAGCCACACATTTTTATAAACCTGGATTTATTTTTTTTTTCATTTTCCCTGAATATTAATGTTCTAAGTTACCACCTTGAAATGGCTTAGCTGAAAGTCCTGCCTGTAAGATTGTACTGATATTTATAAGCACTATGAGGGCCTGCAACATAACCCACAGGGAAGTGTGTTCAACAGTTCCAATGGATCATAGATGAGGCCCATTATTCGTGTCTGATTTAAGAGTATTTGGTCCATTTTGAAAGAATGGATGGGTTGGAAATGCAGTTCTTGTAACCTCAAGCTTTGCTCTATGCTAAAGGTGTTTGCAAGCTTCTGACAATCAGCACAGTACAAAGCCACCTTTAGAAGTAAGAAAAACAAAAACACTTTTACTACAATCTAACACCAGGAAAAAATATTTGGCTGAAACTTCAGGTGCGAATTATACTTGCTTAAGCTAGAACAAAAGGACAAAAACATCAGAATCTAGTAGTGTGGAAACAAAGGAGTTTAGCTCTTTAAAAAGAAAGGAAAGATAGACATTTGAGGTAACAAACAAAAAAACCCAAAATGCACAAACACCTCACAGACATCTAAAAATAGCATTTTATACATTTTTGCCAGTGCTTCTCTGAGAGCAAGTTCTTTAAACAGAACTTAACAATTTTACAATTTTTTTTAAAAAAATATGTCATCCTAAAATAGCCCATCAATCCTTACCCAAACTTTCTGTATTTCTACAAAAATAGATGCACAAAGAGCTACAAAATACTGTATTCCTGAAAGAAGGCGCACTGTAGTCAAGGGAGAGTCTTTTTCCTGACTATTGAGACTGTTCATAAAAATACCAAGCTGAACAAAACGAAACACTGTTAAAGGAGCAGAAAGGAGTTAGGTTGCCCAGCTGCAGCAGGCTCAGATGAGGAAAGAAAGAAAAGTTAGGTTTCTGGTTTTTTTCCAACACTGTGGGACCCATAAACGGCCTTACAAATAAAAGGCTCAATAGCAAAACCAGAATAGCTGGCTCTTCATCTTCATGTGTGTCCTTTGCTCCACGCAGGAGTCAACCACTGCTGTATCACCCGCCCAGCTCTGCCAACTCCAGCTCTAGCTGGTCTTAATTGCTCTGCACTTCAGAACCAAGCAGTTTCCTTGCTCTTGTCCTGATGCTGTAGACCTACATTTCAGAAGAGAAAAGGAAAATAATTAATATTAGCAAATATTAATTAAATTAATAAATAAGATGGTTTTTTTCTTCCCCCTCCCCAAGCAACTGATGCAAAGATAAACAAGTTCTGATTAAAAATAAATAAATAAAAGAAAAATGAAAAGAAAAAAAAACCCGCAATTTAACAGTTTAAAAGACTTGTTAGCAACAGTGTTACTGCTCCAAACGTTTCAGTTTATGAGAGGTAAGATTAAACCACACCGAAGTTTGATTCCTGCTCAGGCAGTTCAGAAATGGTGACAGAATTCCTGTATGCACTTCCTTGGTTTGAGCTAATGCAGAGCATAGCACGGAGTGAAAAACCCCTCCAGAAAGGTCTGCATCAATTATCCAGTATGCAGCAGAGCAGTATTTCCTAGCAGGGGCCAGCCACAGACACCACCTCCTCTAGAAAATGCCTGGGACACTTTGGGATTTCACAGTGTCTGTGGCATTTTCACCTCAAAGATAAGAGAGGGAAAATGTTCCTACAGCATGCGAAAAACCCCAAATAATTTCACCTACAGAGTGTAAGGTCTTCAGCCAAGAATGGCTAGTGCTTCCACATGGGAAAAATTATTGGGTTTCAGCTTGCATTTGTTATGAGCTCCTCTAACATTTTCCTTTGTAAAAAGTGAGGACTATCTAATAAATGTGGTGCTGTGTTGTGGCTTTAGCATTATAGACTTGGAACCTATGTTATAAACTGGGATTTCTCTGCTCCAGAGGGATTCAATCTCCTCTAGATTCACACCTCACAGGGCGTAAACCTCAAATCCAGACAACAGAAGGGGACGTGAGGATTAACTTTCCAAAGAAGATACATTCTTGTCCATTTATAGGGAAAGTAAAGGAGAAGAGATGCAGGCATGCATTTTCAGAGGTAGCAAGGCGCTCAAGTCTCAACTATTTAAAACCTGCCCTTTGATGTTTTGAGACAATTAAATCACATTTCACGAAATGAATGTACATTTCCCACTATAAATCATCATTCCTACACTGAGGGCAAAGCTCTACTGTGTCATTTTATACATTGCCCTGCTAAAGAGTGTACCAAGGCACCTGACTTGCTAAGAATTTAGGGTTAATTTCACCACTAATGTAAGTAGGTGCAACTCCAGACCTCAATGATGTTGTAACCACCGAAGCTCTGTGTTCATTTGATGTCTAACTTGTGAAAATTGACAGATCCGTGCACTAGGCATGGATCTCATTTCCATATCCAATCACACAGTGAAACACAAAAGAAAACCCGTAAGTTTTCAGAAAGCCTAACAGGCATGGAGGGTTCAGATCTGACAGCTACCTCCTCGCTTTAAGAGTACAAACAGTTAAATATTTAATGATGATCAACACTTCAGAGCTGAGCTGCAAAGCAATTAGCACTCATATCAAAGATGAGAGCATACGGCTCTATCCATGAGAGGATTCCCAAGCAGGGTACAAACACTTGTGTGTCCAGCAGTGAAGAGACAGGGAAAGCAGAGCCCACGGGTGTGGTGCACCAAACCTTGTTTAGTGCTTTCTGCTCCATTTCACATGCACTTGTGCCTGTTTCTTCAGACTGGAAAAACTGGGATATCCCTCAGCTAGAGCATGCCTATAAAAACATGTTCAGAGGCTCTTTATTCAATGAAGATGTCTCCTTGTTGCTTAAGAGCTATTTGTTTCCCTGGCAGCATCGTACACAGTCAGTCATAATGAACTGCTATTAGTTCCCTTTAAAGCTCCCTCTAAGTTAGTGATGACAATTTGGGGCTATTTTTCCCCTGCTGCTTACATTTTTTTTAAACAAAGATGATCAAAAAAATAAAAAGAGGGAGTCAGACAGCAGAAACCTTTCAGAGCGTAAATAAGTCATTTAAGTTCACCAGTGGAGCACTAAAGGACACCAGAGGCAATGGAAGCCAATGAGAAGACAAACAGCTCCTTGCAGCTTAAAAAAATGACACACACATGTGTTTAAGAGATCTTCCACCTGACAGCAGCAAGTGGCAGAAGAGGAATAACCAGCTGGACAGGCACCTTCCTAGGCAGGTGTCTTTGCAAGACACAGCTAACTGTAACAAGGAGGTTTAAGGTATAGCTACAGACTCTAAATAGCCAGAGGAAAAAATCCAAAAAAACAAAGTCGCCCTATTTACAGAACTGAATGTGGAACACGTTCCATGCCTTTGCCCCATTACATTCCTCTCTCCTTTAAGGGAAGGACATCTGCAGTCCTAATACAGAAACCAATGCCAACCCTGCTACTCACCCAGAGCTCCCACTTGCAGTGGAAGTGCTGCAGTGCTTTCCTCTCAGCAAGGACATCCTCACTTGCACTGCACGAGCCAGCAGTGCCACTGCAGCACAATTCCCCTTCCCTAGGACACCAACATTAGAGCTAATTGCCACACAAACATTATGCAGGTTCTGTGGGAACATCTAAGCAAATTTAATGAGCTGTGACAAACTTGTGGGATGTGTGCGAACAGAGACAAACGTACAGAAGGGATCGGACTGGCCCCTCAAATTCCAAATTCAATGTATCACATTGATGTACGGGCATTTCCAAAGGGGATTTTCCACAGTAAGCCAGGACTAAAGGCTGTTGATTAATTCACCTAAATTTAAAGTTATTCACCTCAGTGTGCGTAACTTTACATGATAAAGAATGTGCATCTCAATTTTAATAGACTTACAGCTGTCACTCATGCCAAAGTCCTGCTTTGCTTTCAGTGTGCTGGGGCTGCAGGAGGCCTCCTCCCGCACATCTGTCAGACAGCAGGACAGGATATCCTCTCGGGCTCTGCAGTAGCTAGGCAAGTTGCTCTGCTCTCCTTCCCAGGGGCTGCCAGCACAGCCAGATCCCACTGCTCACCTGAAGGGCCCGGCGCGCAGGACAACCTCCCACCCTGCTCCTGAGGGAAGCACTGATGGCTCTAACCACCAGCAACACCGCAAGGCAGAAATTCCCCTCCTCAGTCCCTGATCTCAAGTGCTGGACGTGGCTTGTGCACCCTCAACATGAGCAAGAGGCTTTAGTGGTGACACTGGATTACGGCTGCAGGCCTGAGCCCAAGACAGCACTGGTGAGAGCCCAACCTTGCTTTGCTTGACATCAGCAGGGCAAGAAACTGAGGCCTAAACCCCAAACAATCTGTGCTTATTCCAATGTGTTTATATCAATGCTTGACATGAAATGTACTTTTCTATTGAGCATTGTAGCTTGTGCACTTTGGAAAGACGCTACACACCAGCAGACACAAACCTAACAGGTTTTAATAGCTCTTGATGCAGACCAGCATTCCCTTTAATCCCACTTGTACTGATACAGAAGCTTCTGAAAGGGTTAACTTGCAGCCTACAACTTGAGGATTAAGCCACATTCAATGGCAATCAGGTAGCTCAATCCCTCTTCATCTCCTAAAACAGGACCATGTAAGTTCAAGCAGATGTGCCAGACAGATCAATACTTCGCCAGCTCTGCGAAGGGTGCTGTGCTGATGCCCCACACAATGTGTTATGAAACATAAATTCCCAAACTACACCATGCATGCAGTGGGAACCTCCTCTTAACTTCTGAAGTGATTCAGCATCATCCACTCACGAGATCGATTATTCGGCTCGGCATGGCCGAGATGCAACAATGTAGCTGGAGGAGGGTAAAATTACAGCCAGCCTGCCCTGATCCCAACACTATCATTCCACATAATTCAGCGTGAGGAATTTTGCAAATGTTCCTATAATCGCATGTGACAGTAGCACAAGAAATGTGACCCATGGTAAGCGGGGGGAAGAATCAGTTTGTATCTAAAGGATGCCAAAAAGCAACGTCTAGACCAAATGAACTTTTTTAACATGAGTCACCTGAAACTCGTGGAATTTGATATATTAACAGCTCCACAGGTTGTTGTCTCCAGGTATATACAAGCAAACACTTTCAGAACTGACATATTCTTGCCACTCTGGCCTTACCCTACTCTAGAGAAACCACTTTATGTCACCAAAAGCCAGTTCACTCTTTCCAGGCCCTCGAGTTTGTAGCCTCTCTGCCGAGATTGCTGCTTCACATTAGAGTTAAATGTAATGAAATACTGATTTATCCAGTATAATCCATCTTCCCTGAAGTGCAGATGAAGCAAGGGCTGGATGCGACTCCGTGTGGCACTCGAGCAACCCTCTCCTCTCCCCACACCTTCCCTGGGACGACACTGCTGGATGTGCAAACAAAACACTGAGGCCATTAAGCTCCCTCTTCTCTCCACGCCTCGAGCGCCTGTAACCGCAGCATTTGTCTCAACTGCATAAGCTGCGGGCAAGGCTGAAAAGGGAGCTCGGCCTTCCTGCCCTTCCCAGCAAGCCTCCGCTTGGAAAGCACGGGAGAGATGAGTGTGCAGGGGAAGAGAGCAAATAATTGTAATGTCACAGGTTTCCACTGCCTGCTGTGTTTCACTGCTTGCACCCTTGTTTCCAGAACGGGGGCTGCCGGCCAGGGTTTTGCTGTCGTGTTTCAGTGTGTGACCCTTTTGAATAGTCTCAAACAAGTGGATGTTGGTCTGCTGAGATCCTCTGTTTCTTCAAACCAGCCACACATTTCTCCTCTTTCTTCTTCCCCACAGGAACCCATGGGCTAAAACCCACACATCAAGCATGGCACAGAAGTTAATAGTTCAGATCTTTTCCACTGCCTCCCACGCTGAGCAACCAAAAGACACGCAAGGCACTGCCAAATCAGGATCCTGACAAAAGTAGCACCCAACTGTACCCCTCCACAGGGATTTCCACAAGGAGCAGGCAGCACCAAGCCAAAGCTGTGTTTGTTCTCTAAGGCAGTGCTAGGACCCAGAGTCCTTTTTGAGGTACTTGCTCTTTAAAGAGAAAAACAACTCACAGTCAAGGCTGGACTTGTACCTAAGCCAGGTAGTGGTTTCTCCTGACTTAAAATTCCTTATGCAGTTCTCAGCTCCATCCCCAAAAAGTCAAGTCAAATACCAGGGCTCTGCAGGTGGACTGCTGGGGCTGGTCCAGGGCAAACAGTCCCTTATACCAGTGGCAGTGACAGTCTGCTCACGCTTCAGAGAAAGCAGCTCACTCCCCTTATGGAATTTGTCACAAAGGAAAAACTCAAGATCCCAGTCTGCTTAGACTATCATTCTGAACCCAAAAGCATAAAATGTAATTATTCTTGTATCACTGGTATAGCTGGAAATGTTATTCATATATAAACCGTCCAGTGTTAAGAATCCTAATAAGCATTTTCTTAATTTTATTGACATCAAGTGGCATAGTATTTAGAAGAGATTATTGGTTCTCAGTTGCTTTAAAGGGAAGGTATTAGGTTCATAGTATTTCATCTTTAAGAAACAGCTTTTTTTTCCCCCACCCATTCTTTGTTCCCCTGCCCACTAATCAAGGCAAAGTTCTTCTCACACATTGAACCAGTCAGAGAGAGCTATCAAAAAGGGAGACAAATAGATCCTTTAAGGAAAAGGGAACAAAGATATAAACCTAGTGTTTCCTTAAGCCGATCACATATTGTCTTTAGGAAGTACTGATCTGCAAGGATTGCTGCTGGTGAGATAAATTTCAAACCGAAAACGGAGCCCTCAGCAGGGCCTATGGGTTCCAGGATGGATGCACTGGGAACTGTCAGTCACCCATCACCTCACCGTAGGAAACTCCAAACACTGAGGGCTGCCAGGCTGCTCCCGATACTGAGACAAGAGCCTGCCACTCAAAGCTCACACAGATGGAGGTCATGGTCTGCAGTTCACACTACAGACCTTGCAATAAAATGAATTTAATTCACAGACCTCTACCTAGACCTTATAGAAAGATGTTTAGTTTGATGGTGAGCACAGCTCAGTCAGCACCTCTACTCTCCACGTGACACCTGGATACTACAGAGGAAGGAAATGCTGAGCTGTTCCACCTCAAGATGCAGTCCTCGTGTACTGCAAGTTATTAGCTCATTGGAGCTGTATGTTGGTGAATGTACATATGAACTAGCTGAACAAGCTGGGAACTTCCCCACGGAAGCATAACTAATATTTTCCCACAAGATTTAAACAAAAACAAACAAACAAAAAATGCAGATCATGTCACAACTCATCTGGCTTGAATGGAGACCAAGGCAGAGAAAGGTCTCTCAGCAAAAGGCAGTGAGAGCTGGATGTTTCACAGCAATTACAGGAGGGATTCCCCCCTGGAAATACATTTGGACATGGCTCTGAGAACCAGCCCTGCTTCTGCTGCAGGGAGTTCACGTCTCTGCTAAAACAAGCCACAGACAAAAAAAAAAAAAA
>VZTD01000305.1:2236446-2250861 GCA_013397725.1 Rhagologus leucostigma
AAAAAAAAAAAATAAAATCAAACCATCTTACCTGTATCAAACCCAAAACTTGGCACAATGTCCACGGTTCCGTGAAAGGCTCCAGCCCAAGCTGAGGTAGTGCTGGTGACAGCAGCGGGGTCTGTCTTTGTCACGTCACACTGGGGAGCAGGAATCCTGGCGGCGCGCACCGACGGCACCAGCAGGGAGCCGTAGCGGGGGTCGCGGTGCGAGCCGGGATGGTGGTGGTGCATGTGGGGATGAGGGTGATGGCGGTGCATGTACACATCGTGCATGTGCGCATACGAAGGGCTCACCTGAGATGCTAAAGGGTAATGCCAGGACTCAGAGGCAGCAGGGGGAGGAGGTGGGGCAGTCTGGTGAAGGCCGTGTCCTGGCCAGCTGCCGGGGTCTGGTGTTGGGAAGGTGCCTGGTGCAGTCACGGGGAAATCGGGGTGTACTCCACTTAAGCAGGGTGGAGGAGGAGGCTGGTAAGAGCTGGTCCAAAACGAGGTTGGGAAGCCGCTCCTTTGGCTTGAAATTGTTGAGCTTTCTGGTAGAAAGGAAAGAAGTGAAGTATGAGTGAAGCTGAACAACACATTTTGTGACAAAAACCCCGCAATCATTTGCTACTCTCTGAAGTTTGTAATGCTGCACTTAAGCTTCCTCAGTAACTACAGAATCACAGGACATTTGAAGTAAGAGGATTGTCTAGTCCAATTCTCCTGCTCAAGTGGGCTCACCTGGAGCAGGTTGCCTAGGACTGTGTTCAGTCAGATTTGGAGTGAGATCCAAACTCCACAGCCTCTCAAAAAAAAAACCCCAAAAACAACAACCTAAAAAACCCAACAAATGAAAAAGTTTTCTTGCATTCAGATGGAATTTCCTGTTTTCTAATCTGTGCCTATTGCCTCTTGTCGTGTCAGCAAGCATTGTTGAGGGGAGCTTGGCTCCCCCATCTTCATTCCTTCCCATCAGGTTTTTACATTTATAAGATCCCCACCAAGAAGATTTTTCTTCTTCAGGTCGTAGAGTCAGAGCCTTCTCAGGATCTTGGTACAGGAATTGTGAGGAGAGGCTAACCCCTGCCCAGACCAGAGCACATCATTTAGAAAGGCAGCTGTTGTGGTTGCAAATGCTTCTGAGGAGAGAGAACCAGCTCACACTGCAGAACAGGAAACATTTGGCTAAAAGAATATCTGATCTCCTCAAACTAATTGCAGGCTTTGATGGGATAAAAGTCATATCTAACACAGCTTATGTTAGTCCCTTACAGAATATATCATGATGCCCTCTACGCAATAGGAGCATACAAGCAGAACCATGTATGTAGCTCAAAGAGGTTTTTGTCAGAAATAAAAGACTTGCTGCTTCTTACAGCTAGGGCTCAGCTTATATTTAAATGGATTCCAATATCTCTACATTATGAAATCACATTCTAAAAATTCCTCTTTTGAAGGAGCAGTTAGTGTTTTTGATGTGTAGGAAAGTCTTGGCATCTCAATTCTAACAATCCTCCTGCCAGCTCATGCTAGAAAGTACTGCTTCATGCAGTATGTCTCAGCTCCAATAGGATTTTTTTTTTGGTCAAAGATGGAAACATAAAAATACAGAACCTCACCTCTGATGAAAGAACAGTCATAAAAATAGCCTATGGAGAAATAAAGCCAGGGAAGTTTAATATTTGATGAGGCGAGGAATCCTCTGTTCCTCATAACTTTTGTAAAAGTGCTTTTTTCCTCTTTTTTAAATCACCTTTTGTTTTGCTTTGTTTAATAAGCAGCTGGAATGACACTTGGGTGAAGACACCATTGAGAATGAACAGATTTCTTCAAATACTCCTGCCTCTGAACTTTGCTTATACAAAAATATTTTGGAAACAAAAACCTTGAAAGTGTTTTCTGACTGCATCCCTAGGACACTCACGTCTCTGTTTTAAAATCCGTTAAAATATTAGAAATTTTTTCCACACATCCATTGGCTTTGATTTAAGCAGTTTATTGAGTCTGATTGACTTCCAATATTGGAAACAAAATTTGCAATTGTACCATGGACAAACGCAGGGGATGCTTCGTGCCAAAAAGCTTCAGAGGCTGCAAGCTTATCTGGCAAACTGCACCCCAACATGGCTTTCTTCAAAAGGTTGGGTTGTTTTTACCAATGTATTTCTATTGCAATTCGTGCTTGAAGACTGGAGAGAGCTTCAAGCACGTTACAGAAGCCTCAGCACTCCTCCAAAATTGGTACTGTTCCTTGTTTGTAAACCATTCCTTATAAAAAGGGATTACATTGAGATGGAGAGTGTGTATGGCTTCTGCTGTTGGCAGCAGGGCTGACACACAGAAAAAAAAACCCCAAACTTCATGTCCAGTCTGTTGTTTTCCACACTGCTTAACAGAGGAGCACAGCTTGACAATGCTCTGCCAGTATGCTGGAAAATTAACCTCTGTAATCGAGTTTTTGAAAACTATCTGGCCGTTATCTGCATGGAAAAGCCCTAAATCCAAAGCACTGCACTTCAAAAAAAGCACAGAAAACCACAAAGTATCTGCAGGACAGCTTCAGTAACAGGAGAAAGCACTTTAAACCACCGAATTTGCCAACACGAATTCATCCCAGATTGCGTAACAGCTTGGCTTTGCCAGTCATGCAGGAGGTCTAGGCCACAAAAAACACGTTTGGTCATCCCCACTTTTCAAACCTTGTGCAGGTTTCACATCGCTGCTGTCTGACACTGTCACAGACCAGCCCCCACGGACATCACTGAGTGTGGCCACCCTCACTGGGAAAAGGCCAGTCCTGTCACTGGAGACACAGGCTCCATCCAGGTTATACGAACACACAGGAGAATTTCACCCACCCCGAGTGTTCAGGGATACCTGGCCTCTACGGAACACGGTGAAACAGCCTTTTCCACACAGCCCTTGAGGAGCAAGGAAAAAAGTAAAAATTAAAAAAACCTCTGTGCTTCCATGGCCTTTCAGGAGGCATTTAACAAAAACTGCCCGCCAAGAAAGATAATACAGTTACCACAATTTCCTACCCTAAGCAGAGGGAGGCAGGGACAAGGCAACGTCCCAGGGACCGCGAAGTTGTGGCTGATGCTCACAGTGGCCAACCCAAATGTTCATGGTGGCCAACCCAAATGTTCACAACGCACACTGAAAACACGCCAGAAGTGCACACACTGGGAAGGAGACAACGTATGGAGCTTTCCGTAGTGCAAAGTCAGCTCTCACTTAAGGCAAGAGGAGAGAAAAGTAAGAAAAAAACCCAACCCAACGCTTTCAGCAAGGAAAAACATGTTTATAAAAATACCATTAAGGTAACATTACTGTCATGGTATCATGAGCACCTGCAAAAGATTTCAGGCAGCTACACCTAAAATTGAATATTCATGATACTCGAGCCTGTCATAGGGAACTGTATTTTATAAAAAAATCAGTTTTCAAATTAATTTTAGCCTGAACTGATCAGTAGTTTCAACATACAAATGATGAAAACTTGCTCTTTTCAGAGCAACAGGTTCTACTTTTTATATGTATGCAAAATCCCTCCTCAAAACAAACAAAAAAAAACCCCTGCAATATCACCTCAAGGATAAAATCAGAGTTTGTGCTTTCATCAGAACACCTTAAAAAAAAAACAAAGAAAACAAGCACAAAAAGATGGAAAAAAAGTTAAAAACATTGTTAATCCCTCCTTTCAGAGAATGGAGAAAATAAAGTGAGCTGGGAGCCAGTTCATGCTCACACACTTTCCGCTGAAACCTGCACCTCCCAAAACAGCAATTGTAAAAGCGTTTTTCTTTCTAGTTCATCTCTGAGTAAGAAATTGACAGCAATTCTGACTACCCATGAAGGTTATTTATGGAAGAACTCCAAGCTAATGATACTTTAACTTCTTTAGGTAATGGGATACAAATTCATGTTCTTTTGCTGTAACTGAGCATCTTTGATACTGTGCATAAAGCAGAAGACCAAGCTGTCAGTGCTGTTCCTTCCCCATTGTCTTCAAGCAGGAATATTTCAGAAACCTGTTTGGGCCTCTCTTCTCAGGCGCAGCAAACGCCCTCAGCTCTCTCAGCACCCAGCAGCCTCCCCAGGGATTTTCACGCCCCTTCAGCAGGTGCAGGGATGGCACAGGGCGTATCTCCTTACTTTATTCCTAGAAGATGTTCAGGACACGCAGACCTCCATTCCCCACTGAGGGCACGGGGCACATGGGGTCAGGAGGCAGCATGGCTGGAGAACCCTCACACCAGGCCACCCATATCCCCTGCAGAGTCCTCTGGGGATGGTTGAGAAACCACAGAGGGAGACAGGGAAAAACAAGAGGGTATGTCCGAGGCCAAAGGGAAGATGCGCGACCCCACCCACGGAATGTCCCCAAGCTCGCTGAAGAGGGCTTGCTGTGGGCATGGGGTCTCTGGGGACTGCCTTGATCCCACTGCTAAAACATTTATAGCCTGTCTGGGCCGTTTATAAACGCTCCAGTCTCCTTTTTAGTAAGCATAGGTTCAATCCTGCTCTGAGTCAAGTCAACGGAAAATTTCCCATTAATGTTAATGGTCCCGGCTCAAGCCATAAATTCCTCTAGCTCCCCAGCCACTTGTGCTGACCTTTGCTTAAACTTCCTCGGATTTGTCATCATCCTTCTAAAGCAAGTCTTTCTGTGCTATTTTTCTCTTCACAGCTGTTTCCAAAAATCCTGTCTCTCTGTGGCTTAGTATCTGTGGCTTTCATCAGTGCAGCCTCACCTCCACATCACCGACTAGGAACACCACTGCTCCTGCTCAGATCCCACCAGAATCTCTCTCACCAACCCAGAGTAAGGCCATTGCTCACCACGCTTAGTTTGCACCCCTCTGCCAGTCCACATGAGGATGTGAACAGAAACGGCGAAGCTGTGGGGATCTGAAAAAAATACCCAGACTGCCACATCCAACAAAATGGAAACAGCATCTTACCGTCACGCTTCTTCCTGTCACCAATTTGGAAATCTCGTCTGTAAGGGCTACCTAGTGTCTCTGGCAAGATCTGCTCTTTGTCACACCAATACATATAACGGACATAAGCATTTGTGTGCATAACAAGAGGTAAGTGTTAGGACAGCGAGCAAATGCCTCACAGAACCTGCCACATTTCTGCTCCCTGCTTGGAGGCAGAGTAACATCATCCCCACCGTACACCCAGCAAGCCATAATATCATCTGTACCTCTCCCACGAGCAGGCTGCAATGGAAAACACCACGTGGCTGCAGCCACAGGAGCGAGGGCTTGCACCCCAACCTATTCCATCCTGTGCTGGCTCCTCCCCGCCTGGAAAGCGGCCGTCGACAAATCCTAATCACCTGGCAAAGTCACTCGAGAAGGCTGCATAAGTTTCCTTCACGTCCACGGCCAGCACCCCAAACAGCTTTGCTCTTGCCTCACAGGCCAAGTTTCACACTTGGAGCCAAAAAAAAAAAGCCTCCAACCTTGCAGCAGACGTTTGTGAAGCCACGTGAGCGCTGCCCCTCCCATCCAGCCCCTGGCAGAGACAGGATATGGCAGAAGCGTGAGACGCCTGCTCCTTCCATGCCTTTGGCTTCTCTTTTCCCCTTTAACACCTCAGATCACTCAACCCAAGAAGCTCCTTGGTTCTTGGAGATTTGAGGGGGATTTTTCCACCTCCACAGAGAAGTAAAATTTCAGCTGCAATGCAGTGTGTGTTACTACAACGCACCCTGAGTAAGCCACACCACTGAGAGCGAGTTACTGCCCCTCTTACCTCTCCACAGAGGATTCAGCCCTGCCTTGCTCTTGGAAAGGGCAGTCTCTGAATTGAAGCTACTGGCTTGGCTCAAAGCTCTCGAGAAGTGTTCATCCACCACTGAACCAATGTCTCCCTGGAAGTAAGTGAACAGGACGCAGCGAGAGTTGAGGTACTCCATCTCGGCAGGCTGGTCTTTCTCATCCTCCTCGTGCTTGCTGGGAAGGGTCACTTCCAGAGACTCCTGCATCTTGTTGTACACAGCTAACTTCTTCTGGGATTAGAAACAAAACAAGCATGAGATGTATCAGTGATGGCATTCACTGGAAGCTCAACATATGGTTTCCTTAACAAAACATAACTGAATACACTGAATATTCATTTCATGATTAAAGTTGGACTACCAGGATATTTCACACTGGCATTTCACAAAGAAGAGAATACCAGCGCCCACTTAAGAGTCTCTATTCCTCTCACACAGATGGACCTGCTTCTTAGGCATGTTTCACAACCACCATTTATCAGCACCAGCTTTCACTCAATACTTTCAAAAGAAAGCAGACAGGCTCTAACAATTCCCTCCTGACTCCCACCTGGAGAGGATATTCCCATCAATAAAGGGTACAGAGGTCGAGCCCAGCCCTGTGGAAGGGTGACCAGATACACAGCATCTGCATTTCACACATCCAGCTGGGCAAGCACCAGGTTTTGTCCTGCCACACTCCTCCAGCTGAGTGCACAGGACCCTCTGGATTCCCCACACTTACTGCTAAAGTGGTAAAGATGGGAGAGTTTTCTGCTTCCTGAAAAATTTTCTGCTGTATTATCAAACTCCACAAAATGCATAAATTTTCACTCACTGACAACAGAATTTTATCACAGAAAGTTATACCTCAGGGTGGTGATTGAGGTTTGGTCAGGGGTTTGAGATCTTGTTTTTTTGGTTGGTTTGGGGTGGTTTATTGTTGTTTTGAGGTTGGGTGAGGTGGGAGGTTTTTTTTTCCTTTTTTCTTTTTATTTTTTTTTAAACACCACCTTTTGGGAAAAAGGACAAAAATTCAAGTCATAAAAAATTAAACATGTGATCTGGGGGAAGAGGGGGATTGACAAGTCCGCAAACACATGCAGAAAAATCCACCCCAAACCAAAAACACAGAGAAGCATATAAAAAAGTAAAACCCTCACAAGCCATCTGTGAATGGCTATTTCAGAATCTTCTCTCTCTCCCTCTCTCAAATCAAACCTAAATGTCAAAATAAATGTGTGTGAAGATCCATTTCGCATGGAACATATTTTTCAGATGTTCCACTTTACAACAGTTTTCACAGGAAAAAAACCTCTCCCCACAACAGCCAAGCTGCAGGAATCATAGCTTTTAGCTAGCCAGCCATTTCCACAGCTGACTTTACACACAAGCACTTTCAGGAACCCAAAAACAACTACAGTCCATATGCAGAAGTATTTCATAGCATTCCTATAGAATTACAGTTTGACTTATCTTTAATGGTTTGCTTGGCAACGCTCTAGCACCATCAGAATCTCTTTAAGTTTATGGCTTTTTTACCCTTTTTCTGAAGTAGTTCTATAGAAAAAGTTAAACAACTACACAGTCTATAAAGTTTCATTTTTACAGTAAATACGCTTGTGCGATTTAAAAATAATTGAAAGTCGTTTTTTCTGACCTTGTGTACCATCAATACATTTAAATTCAGTGCTTTCTAAAATCACATAATCTGACACAAATTCTCTCACTGCAATTCAAAATAAATGCTCTGGGGCGAAGTCTTAATTATGAACGGTTATTTTAAAAAATAACTGTAAGAAAGAGCTATTGACAAGTGGTATTAAAACCTATTATACTAAAAGCTCATAGCAACTGAATCTGATATTCCAGTGGGTTAACTGCTAAATGTGAAACATCTCAGTGATATCATTAATTCAGATGCTGCTGCACCAACTGCAGTGAGGGACCCGTACAATTTTATTTCAGTTGGGCATATCCAGGCAATGGCCTGGAATTCAAGTAAATCTGCACTTCACAAAGCAAGTTACACCATGGCTCACTTCAGCACAATATTACTCACTGAGGCTTATGGGAGAACCGCTGGGATTCACTTATAAAAACAAATAAAACAAACAAAAACACTGAAACAGCTAAATGACGCAGTTTTACTAGAAACTAGGATTGCTAAAATGAAACAGTCAGAGGGTGTGAACATATTTTTGCAAACGCAGAATTTGGGGTAACCTGTACTTTTTTTGGAAATGCTTCGTGCCTTTTGTAAACAAACAAAGGCCTCAGAAAAGGTCTCCTAGTATTTGTTACCCAAACGCTTACTAGGATGTCACTCAAAGTGAGCTTCACAGTTTTGCGTGAGTACTCACGGACCACTGAGGCTTCAGCAAGACAGAAACAGTTCTAGCAACACTGCACATACAGGAGACACGTGCACTGGAAATCTGCAGCCTCAGTGACTTGGCCATTCCTGAACCTGCACCACAACTCAGATCCTCTTAAAAACGCAAGACAAGTGGTTGGGGAGGGTGCTTTTCGCATTTTTGGTTTCGGCTGGGCTTTGTTTTTCGAGTAGAGACAAAGTATGAAAGAGATCCTTTAGAGAAATCTAAACAGGTCTGTTACACGCCAGACCTTGAACACAGGCAGCACACTGACTCCCATCACTACAGGTGCTCGCACTGATGCTGCAGTTATGCAGATGCATGCACAGGCACGCAATTATACACAGACACACGCCGCTAATACAGCCCCTGGCTTGACTTGGTGATCAGGAAGGAAGTCTTTCAATGTTCCTGTACAGGGACTGGAGCTCAGGAAATTAAAACTTATCTCCAGAGTCGCTTCTCTGCGCAGGAATGTTCCCCCTTCCACAGCTTAAGAATCTAATTCGTTTTCCATTTCAACTCTCTTCCCTCTCCTCCAGTCCACAGGCAGTCATTACAAGATGCTCTGAGCACTCACTCCTTTTGAAAACACTAAATCTGACCTTTTTCTTAATGTAAAAAAGAAAAGATAGTAGGACTGATGGACAAGCACAAGGCCTTGTGTGCGGACTGAAGTTATCTAAGGTGCAAAGTTGTGGTTTGCAGTGAGTTATTTGCAAAGGATGAGAGTTCTAAGTTAAAAGATTTTTCAAAACAGCAAGCCCATTATCAGACACGGATCTAATTAATTTGCATTTCGGGAAGAAATTATCAGCCTGTAATTGCAAAACTCTTTAAGTAAGAGACAACCGTGAGAGCAAGTGACTCAACAAGTTTTCCTTGTATGCAGTGTATATACATCCTTTCCATTGTATACATCCTTTGATAATGCGAGGGTTTTTTCCCCCCAACTTACCTAAAATACTGTGTTTGCACATAAATTTCCTAATTTTTGTTCTGACCTTAACAATAATCTTCTCATAGTATTTCTGACTGCAGCTGTGTGAGTGGAAAACTATGCAAGATCATCAGCTGCTAAATGAATTTGTCCCACAGTCATGGGGTGTGAGGGACCAAAAACAAAAAGCCCACCAACACCGGGTTCGATTTATGTTAACTAAACTCAGCTAGTCCAGTTTCATTTATACTTTTTCATATTAACAGTCTGGCATATATTTAAGCAGCCAACAGCATCTGTAAGATGCTGAGTATCTTACAGTATCTTACAAAGAGTATTTTCTGACCAAACACGGTATTATTTCTTGTCAATGTTTAACCCTTTAATACATTCATGAAATACACCTCTCCCTTCCTTACAAACTAGACACTGACATTAAGCAGCCTCTGAAAAGCAAAACAAAACAAACACGCAAAATCTTCTCTTGGCTAAGACACAGAATACAGAATTTAAATAGAAAACAGGGAAATTCAGTGTCTATAACCCTTAGATAACAGACCTTAGTTCATGGCTGAAATGGCACAATCTCTGGGTAGATAGAGCCGTACAGCCCAGGCTGAGTTCAGCTTCAAGCAACACTGTATTTTTTTTATTTCATATATTCACAAACAGGCAATTCCAAAGAAAATCTAAGCCCTTCACTTCAAATCGTACAACAAAAGGAAACTAAAGGTCAACAGCATATCACTGCTGATACAGGAATATTAAAGAGAAAGTTTATTCTAAACAAGCATTATCCTGTCTCCCTGAGCGCTTTTAGACCAAGAAAATGTTTAGTCCAAAATCTCACACAAAACCCCCGCCTTGAAGAGTCCTGTTATTTTCTGACATACCCTACCCAGAACCAAGCAAAACGGTTCTCATGCAGCGAAATGTTGGCCACATTAAAGCCCGTGGCAAAAGTCCAACTGACTTCAAGGGCCCCGGGTCTCACCCAGAGTGTCTGGTAAAAATGTCAGAACATTCCTCTTTACAAATCGAAAAAAATTCACTTCCAGCAGAAACCAGTTACTAGCCAGCAAAACAACAACAACAACAACAAACAACCACACTTTGAGAACAGAGAAGATTTTACTTTAGCCAAGTTTGAATCAAAACTTCGAGCCAGCTCTTATTTTTCATATAAACTGGTTGCCTTTTCCTTCAATTTATTATCTCTATACATGCCACCATACAGCATATGGTCCTTTATGCGCCCAAGCATGAAAGTCTGGTGTGCCTGTGGCCACCTGTTACAGATTTTCCATTATGAGAAAAAGAACAGGAACCAAAAATAAAGAATAACTACACTGAAGAAACACTATATGACCCTATCCTGAGAAAAAGGCTGTCATTTGACATAAGCTTCTGAGAAGGAATTCCAGCAACAAACTCGAGGCAAAACCTCAGACAGTCCTCCGTTTGTGGAGCTGTCTGCCAAGCAGGCTCCTATTGATAACACAGAAAGAATTCAAGGAAGAAGACAATTCCAAGCAATCAGGGCACTGAATGCTGGGCCTGAAAGATGTATTTATGGCACTGCCCTAAAAACATGAAACATCTTCTACCCACACAAATGAGCAAGGTGAGAGCTTTTTTCCAGCTGAGCCACTGGATTTTGTAGCAGTAGAGCCTGGAGGTCTTGCTATGCTCTGCTGATGAAGGGAAATGGTGAAAAAATAATGAATTTATACATCTTTTGCTGTATATGTAAACAGAGATGTACCCTTAAAGTTTAAAGGTCTAATTTTATGTAGCTAGAGGAAGATCAAATAGAATTTGGTGCCAGTCAGAATGACAGAGTGAAGCAAACCAAACTTTTTATATCAGCGATGTCTCGTGGGATTGAACCAAACGAAACCAACCAACAAAACCTCACACACAGGGCAAGACCCAACCCAGGTTTTATATCCTGTAAATCTGAGAGTAGGTGAGTTATATAGGTAATACAGCTTCCAGACAAGTTAGTAGAGCAAACAGCAAAGGAATAGCCTTGAGAAAGAAGCCGAACTGCAAAAATTGAATGTGAAGCCATGCTCTGCTGTTATCTGCAGACTGCCACGCAGCATAAGCAGTATAAGCCCACCCTCAAAAGTTGTGAGCCCATGATGCAAAGAACTTTACTGAAAAAGCAAGTTACAGTACGTGATAGGGGTTTAGCCACAGCCAGCTGACACAGCATCAAATGCGACCTGTCCTTGTCTGCAACTCTATCAGTTTGGAAGGAAGAGCCGAGTTAGTGACCTAAACTGCTAATGAAGACAAGCCCTTATCTGGACAAAGTCTGCCTACATCACTGCCAGCAGAAAGCCTGACTTGAGCATATCACAACTCCTTATGCAAGACTTGATTTAGCAAGGACGGTGTTGGCTGAGATGCTGGCTTGCCTCTACATACCACGGACAAATTCCAAAACTACCACTTACTTTAACTTCCCATTTCAAAGGTCTTGAGCTGGTGTGTTAGCGAGCCGGGGTGAGTCCCACCTGAGCCTCAGCCCTGCAGCTTGCCGTGCCTAGCCTGACGTGACAGGACAGGCCGTCCCTGTGTGCCGGGAATACAATGGGATTCTGCTCCAATTACGTGTTCCCAAAGCCTCTCTGAATTCCGTTACACCCATTCCTCACCCAGCCCATAGGAAAGCCAAAGCTCACTCCTGCAGCTGCACAGCCCCTCAGGAAAGTGGACAGCAAAGAGTATTTCAGTTTTGCCAGTCTGCAGGGTTTTACCCTCACGCCTGCACAGCTCCCCACCAAACACAGAAACACGTTCGTATCCTAACACCGGCACACGCTCCGTCTTTTGGCAAAGGAGTACGGAAATCCCGATTTATCTGTAAAATTAGGGCCACACCCCATTTTCATCAGTTCATTCTGGCACCATATGAGCATGTATATAGCCATGTTTCGCTTACTTCCCTCCAGCAAACACCCTGGACTTGAGCAATCTCAAGGATCTAAGGTGCTAAGCCTCCACTCCTATTAACATTCAAGAGGAATTCAGGCTTCAGTCCATTAAGAGCTTTAAAACCAAAAAAAAATCCCATCTAAATTAATTTGCCAGCAAGTCCTTTCCTGGCTAAGGACCGGTGAAAGCTACGTTTCCAGAAATTCTGCTTTTCTGTGCAAGGCAAAAATCAATTCTGTGCTGATTTTAAAGGAGGAAAAAATACAGACACAGAAATGTGGGAATAACTTTAGGGTGGGGAAACTTTAAAAAGGCATGATGGACCACCCCCTAAAAAAACACCACCACTTCGGCACAACCCAGGTGCACACCAGTCCATCATTTTAAAGCAGTCTGAGATTTTCCATTAAAAAAAAAATAAAGGAGGAAACAACCATTTGAACCCCCTTCCTCTTGCTGCAGTCCCTGCCCCTGACCCACAGAAACACGATGGGTTTGGCTCTCCAGAGAGACCCCAGGGCCCAGAACTTGAGCCTGCAATGGCAGCTCCACAGCTGAAGAGCTGCTTGGCTCTTTAAAGCACACAGAACTAATGTCCAAAGCTGGCATAACAATCACACTTTTGAGATGGCTTTGCTACAAATACCCGTGGAGATGCACAGGCTTTAGTCAGAGTAACACACCTACATCTCCTCGCCCTGAGAAGAAAAGGAAAGCCAACAGCAGCACAGCATGGAAGAGCTTTCCCTCTCAGAAAACAAACTGAAAGACACCAGCGTAGTACAATACCCCTGAAAAATGCTTCAGTGGAGTCCTCAGATATTTTAAGGGTGAGCTCCATTTTATCATCTCCAATGCAGACTTATTTTTAAGATATCCCACTAATTCATCTTCCCTCAGTGTTATTTTTAAACCACAGTTTTAATTCCAGCAAAGAGGAACATTCTTTAAAATGGTCATCATCCTCACAAAGACTGCAGGAGCGTTTTACATGTTGAACACATGTGTAAGAACCAAAAACCTAGCAACAGAGTCTTCATCTTTCTTTCTTACGCTCTCTACCAGTTGATTAAACATCCCTGACAAGACAATTCTGAAGGAACAGAGACTTGCAAAATGTCATTCGCTACCCAAACAATAAATCTTCCCACTATGACTGCAGATGCATGAGGAATTCATTCTATGTTTACTTTTTTTCTTTTATAATTTAGAAAACATTGGATTCATAGAGAATACCCAAACCGCTCTAAAGTTAGCAGCTGTTAGAATTAGAGGGTGTAACACTTTCTCCAGCAACAACAGCTCGGCTTTTCAGCCTGGCACTAACAAGCTTGTGAAGACCCTTCAGCTCCAAGTGTGTGCACAGCAAAACCAGTGCAACGAGGATTAATTAAACTGAATTGTCAATAACGTGTAGGATAGCCACGTTTAGAAAGCTTTTAGGTGGAACTGTAATACCTGGTGCCAGCCAAGACTCATGAGCTGTATTGGCTCATCAGGGCTATCTATGTTTCTTGCCTTGCTTATCTACCTCTACTTGTTAAACAGCATAACCCACAAGAACTCGGTTTGTTTAAAATGAAATTTCAAGAAACTTCATTGTTCATTAGGGTGCCTCTGGGACATTTTATATACGGCCCTGCTTTTGGATGAGGAAGAAATTTCATACTTATGCTTAAAAATAAAAAGCATTTGCACTTGAATGTGACATGATCATTTAATAGATTTCCCCATACTAAGTGTTCTACAGATCTAGAAGAGAAATACAGACAGTCATTTCCAGAGTTAAATGTCAAAAAGCTCAGCAAAGTTTCAATAGGTCTCTCAGTCAGAGAATAAGGCTATCAGTGATTATTTATTTATTTTCTCTCCAAATCACACAGGCTATGAACTGGAGCTCCAGATATCCAAAGACAAACTTCATAAGCAAAATTACTGAATAGATGGAAGGTTCTGCAAGCTGTGACCTAGATTAGAGAAGAAGTAATAGCGAAGGCACTCTGCAAGAGGCAGAACTCACAAGTTTTCCAGAGCTCGCGTTTAGAGTGAGCAACATGAGGAACCTGGACAAGTTCACTGGGGTATCATTTCTGCAAACGGGCTCTGTCTCCCAACAATAAAGGAAAAAAACAGCAACACACGATAGGAATTTTAATGTTTTAGACCATATTCGTGTCTCCCAGGCAAGCTGATACTAGGGGTCACTTCCCATGTACGGAGAAAACAATCTTCATGGATAATAATGATAAAACCTTATGGAATGCAGCAACAACCAAAAAATGTATTCTCAGATGACTACATTAGGGCCAAGTCAATATTAGTCCCGCTTCACCCACGCACTGCATAGTCTAAAAATGCTGTCAGCCTGATAAGAATTTCCTGATTCACTTTAAAAAA
>VZTD01000305.1:2251560-2312718 GCA_013397725.1 Rhagologus leucostigma
GACGGCACCGCGCCCCGCCCGCCCGCACGGTCCGCGGGCGCGCAGCACCTGCCCGGCCCCGCCCGCCGCTCCGAGCGCCCCGCGGATAACATTTATTGGCTCTCGGAGCGGGGCCCCCTCGCTCCCGGCTGCGAGCGGGAAGCGCCCCGGTGCCGCTCTGCGGTGTGTGAGGAGCTGAGCCCAGCCTAAGCAGCGAGGGCTCCCTGGAGTAGGTGTCACCTGTATCAGCCACGCTTCGGCTCCCCAAGGATTTATTCTGGAAATTCATCTGGGAGGAAGGAGGAACCTACGTGTTTCATAGGAGGATGGATGCGTGTCGGATGCAGCCTAAATTAGCCGGGAATCTCTCTTCCCTCCCCACATTTTGTCCACGTTAAAAAAAAAAAAATTAAGTGTACTTCTCTGCTTTAAAAATATATGGAAAACTAGTATCTGGTTGTAATGACTTCAGCTGTATTCAAATATATTCCTGGCCTACCTCTGTGTGCACATTTCTGCCAGCGAGCTGCCCTACTGCAGTGCCACGCTTGGAGGCTTTCGATACCATTCCTCACATGGAAAAGACTATGCCTTGTTAGCATTATCCCAGCTTATGAGCCTGGGAAGGACTTACACTTGTTTGCTCTTGTATTCTTCCCATCAGGTCTGAAGTGAAATACTTGAAGTTTTTTTGTTCACAAAATTTGTTTTGAAGTTTACCTACATTTAATAGCGGCCAGGAATTGAAGACTTCAATCAAAAATTCTAAATTTATACTCTCTCCCTCTTTTTGTGTATATATACACCCACAAACACACACACATCTCCTTGGCCAGAACAGTTAGATGAATACACGAGGTTAAAATAGCTGTGTCTGACCCCAGTAGGATTCCCTGTTTGTAGAAAACATTTCTCCAAAACATTCAACTGCAATACTTTGAACAAAGATCCAATTTCCTGCAGACATGTTTCGTTTCTTTTTTTTTTTTTAAGTTTTGTGCATGCAGATTTTAAGGCAGCTATTTGCTTTTTAACTAGCACTCTGATAACCTGTTCCTGCTGCACTTTGTAGATCTGTGTGAATGGATTCCAGCTGAAGCACTCACCTTTGCAGTCACTCCGAAGTTTCTGCAAGGGTACAATGCACTTGCATGTATCAAATGCATGGGCTCCTGATCGGTTTCTTTGTCAAAACAGAAAATCCAAGTGCTGATTGCTATCTACAAATCTCTGCTTGATCTGGGCCCTATTAATTTTAGAAACCTCTTTTCCCTCGTTTCCTACTGCAGCAAGCCTAAGGCAGGGCATCACCCCGCCAGCGGCGCTTGCAGCAGCCGGGGGCCGCGGGCCGGCAATACCAAGCACCACCTTCTGAAGTTCGCTGTTCCTGGCCACGAGCCTGCTCCTGACCTGGAGGGTTTTACCGCAAGCACATGGCCAGGCTGCCTCCAGGCATTCCTCTGGCCGCCCTGTCTCCTGGCACCCGGCCTCCTCGCCTCTGGACGACTGGCTGCTATCCACCCTCGCAGATCCTTCCCCGGGAAACTTGTGCCGCTTGCCGCAGAGGATTGTGAAACACGTTTCCTGGTTTAGGGGAGATGTTGTTTAGCACCGTTCTGCCTGAGGTGAAACGCTTTCACATGCAATGACAACAAGGCCTGGCGCTGGTTTCTAAAAGACGACACCCGAAAAACCCAGAAGAAAACCCTCCTACACTTAATAACAGTAAGGAAACAAGCCTGTAAAGTCACGAATAGAAACAAATTCTTTCAATACCAGTTGATCATTTTTAGGAGAAAATCCGGTATCGGTCCTTAAAGCAGAACAGACCAAAATAGAAAATGATTTGTCTTTTATTATGTTAATGTGACAGATTGAAGTGGGAGTACATTAGTGATCATTTTTCACCCAAGTACATGAGGCATTTGCAAGAGATTTATAAATGCACTAACACAGAGATCACTGTTTTCCACAAAATGCCAAAATTCTCCAATATTAACACACATTTCTTATTACCAGATCCCGACAGAATTCCTATCGGATGCCTTCAGGCATGGTACAGCAGCATGATGCATCATGTCAAAAAGCAGATCAGGACAATTATCAGGCAGATGTTTGATATGATGCATCATGTTACTCAGCCAGTGGCACACTGCCATTGCTCGAAAGGATTTTGACATGATACAGTGTGCCAGTGCTGTAGCACAAAACCAGCATGTTCCAAAAATAGGGACAAATTCACCTCTGGCATAAGCAGAAGTAACTGCGGTGACTTCATTAGATTTGCATCTGCTTATGTCAACAGTGAGTTTGGCTCGTAATCTCACATTTATATAAAAAAGTGGTAGGTGGCTGCATTTTCAGGTATTTGCGATATTGTTTTCTACTCCCAGCATTCAAGCATCATGAGACATCTGGGGTGAAACCGCCACCTTTCTCAATTCCTTCCCCTCCACTCCACAAGAAGCAGCATCAGATTTCCATTTTTAACATTGTAACAGTACCTCAGAGTACATAGAGGGCCACTCTTTTCAGAAACTTGGGAAGTTGTGAGTTTGGGAATTTCACAAGCAATAGGAAATTACAAAAAGGGAAGAGAGAGGATCTCTGCTTTCTGCCTCCGTACCATTTCTCAACAGTAGCTGCAAGTGCTAGGTGCACAACAGCAGCAAAATAAATTTTGAGTGGCAATTAGAGTAATAGTAAAAGAATGACATGAAGGAGCAGCCAGGATGAAATGTGAGATCTGATAAGATTTGGAGACTTCTTAAAAGGCATTGTAATTTATTGTTTTCCTCTTTCATCACTTCGGAATGAAAAGCACAGCTTGCTAATGCAGATGCATCACGCTGACAAAAGGAGAGGAGGGGGACCAGCTAAGGTAGGACTGGTGCGAGATCTTTACAGAAGAGAGACATCCTGGCTTTCTGCCACAGTCTGTTTCTTTAGTGAGGAAAAGAACTGACTGGTTCTGTTTTAAATAAAGTTCATTCATCTTTGCTGTATGTTCTAGCTTCTTAAATCCATCAGGGTTTCTTGGATTCTTGGAGCAGCTGAACTTCAGTGATGCTAAGAGTAACCGGAAGAAATAAAGACCAGAAAATCCTCAGAGAGCACTAAGTAAATACCACCACCAAACATGACGTGGTACAGCAGCTCTGTGGGTTGTAACATCAAGGGAAAATGGCTTGTCTGGTACACTGGAGATCTGGAGGAGAGAGGAAGAGCATAGCAACGTGATAAATCAATCTGCACAGGCTCTTCAAGCATTCATTTACTTGTCTGCTTTGAGATGAGCTTTACTGTTGGATTTAGAGGTGCTCACCACTTCCACAGGGCAGAAAACTTTCTAGAGGCCTAAATAAATTCTGGAAACAGCTGCAAGCATCTCAAACCTTTTGAACAATATCAGCAAGAAGTAAGGGTCTTTTCCCCCCACTTCTCACCGCTATACAATTATTCCCAAATATTTATTGGGGAGGCAGCTCTGTACAGTGAGCAGTCCCCCAGAGATTACAGCCACCAAAACAACCACTCCACTGCTGTATCTCCCCTCCTCCTTGTTCTACCCTCTGCTAGCATTCTATAAATATTTAAACCACTGGAAACCACACCCTAGCTAGCTGTGGCTGGTGTTTATAGGCAAAGCCCCTTGGCTTTGCTGGTATGGCCCATTCAACAGCCAAAAATGTAACATGTCAGTTTTTCCTAAAGGAGACCAAATTGGAAGATATACACAGTGTCCCAAGGAAATACACACCAGGCATTACCTACGCCTTATGTATAAAGGAATAGGAAGGTTAAAAACGATTTTTGTTCACAACTAGCTGGGAATTCTCGGATGAGATGGACAATGATCTTTTTTCAAGAAGTCAACTTTGATGAAATAGCTTATTTTTTTGTAGGGAACGATCAATCTTGAAAAAAAACACTCTGTAAAGCAAGTTAAGTGTCTGGTAAAATCTGTCACCACGCAAATTTGTAAAGGTTTCACACCAAACTACATTGTACTGGGTAGCCCAGCTGGGAAGTTTATCTTGACCTCAGGACTCGAGGGGTGCTAGGCATGTTCCTGTAAAACTACAGTGCCATCACCACTGGGATCTACACTTCCAGCTGATCCACTGCAAGTCCCAGAAGAGCAGGAGGCAACAGAGAGCTCAAAAACTCCTGGGCTGAGGTTCATCTTTCCTCGTTCCCCAGGGAAGAGGCACAAGTTGTAGGCAGGCAGGCACTTGCTTTCATTTCTGAAGGAAAGGAATGGAAACAGCCAGCCCCAAACACTTGAGGAGGGAGAGAAGGATGAGAGTTATCTCCATTCTGGAGTACAAAGCTTCTCTCTGTACATACTTATATTGCTCCAATTTGAAACAATACAGAAATTGAAGGGTTGAGTGTTAAAAGCAAAGTGTTCCATTCATACTATGCCATTTTAATTCATACAGCACCTTGTGAGTACAGGAAACAGGCTTAACATTTTCCTTATACTTGTAGCCATGCACCCTCACCACTGAGGTTTTGACCCCTCTGGAATAGGAGGCAGCAGCTTGTGTGTAGCAAATACATTACCCTGAGATTTTAGGATCTCTTGATTCAAAAAGCAGCAAACCACTGGCCAAAGTTATGATCGTGAGATGCACTGTAATCTCACCATTGAATGCAAGGATTTGGACACCTCTCTGGTCATCTCCTTCATATTTTGTAATAAAAACAAAGCTGCAGTGCCAATTACAGCAAATATCTTTCTTCAAACCACTAACATCTTTCACATCTCATGCCTGTAATCTTCAGCAAATAGATCAAGGACTGTTATTCATTTTAATGCCTGAATGCATTATATTTATTCTTGTTATAATATGTTCTGTTACCACAGAAAATGCTTGGCTTCCAAAGAAAAAGAGGGAATTGTGTCAAAAGTCCAAATTCTTCCTTGAAATGCAAACATTTCTAATGGCTTTAATGGAAGATATGCACTGGAATCCCAGGGCACAATCTGGCACTAAAATCCTCCATCTAAACTGGAATTTTTCACCATGTCTTTTTCATAATCTATTATTAAGCATGTTTCCATCCCAGCAGTTGAAATTTGGGGCCCTGTTGCATCTGAGAGGGAAGTGCAAAGCAGCTGGTAAGTAACTGTAAAGGAGAAGCAGAAAATGGATTGAAACCCTCATATGCTGGACGATGCTGTTCTCTTCCACCCTTCTCCCCAAAGGGGAAAAAAAAGCACATTGGGGTGATCCCACAAACTTCCAGCTGGAACAGTAGCAGCACCTGACCCAGTGCAGGGCAGCTTCAGTGCTGTTCCCAGTCACGGGCAGCTTCAGTGCTGTTCCCAGTCACCCCGAGGGTTTCTTTGGTCCCTAACTGGCCACAGATTGAGCACAGATTCCCTTCCTGCTTCCCCTGTGAAACTCTCAGGCTGCAGCAAAAGTGCTGAATGTGGAGCGACAGAGAGTGAAGCCCAGCAGCTCCTGGCTAGTGAAAAGCCTGGGAGAACTGGTTTTCTTGTCCTGTAGCCCTGGTGACCAGTTCATGAGCACTGACTGACACCTGGCTCTGACATCAGTCCTGTCGTCAGTGTAGCCACTCACAGAATATCCCAGCAAATCCTCCGGGCTTTGGCACAGCCCCTGTAACTGCGGAATGATGCATAGGGACGCTTTTCGGATGAATTAGCCAGAATATGATACAGAGTGTCTGCCAGTTTTATGCATGTGTGTCTAAATGGTTAACAGGACAGGGACACCAGTACAAACTAAGTCTAATGCAGTGAAATAATGATCACTTTGATCTTGGATTAATTATTAGTTTGGAAAAAAAACCCCACAGTCTTACAATCTTGCTCCCCTCTGCTCAAATGAGGCTTAAATGTCCTACAACCATCCGTGCTGGCACAGCTAACATCCTGTCTTGCATTCAGACATTGCAATCTTCAGGAGAAAGGAGTGATATTGCATTCCTGCTTCACCCTCAGACCAGTATCGCACTCCAACAGTTTTGTCACCAAACACTGGAAGTCCGTCTTTCCCGGGTAACTTCTCATGAAACAAAGGAATCGCAGTACTGTATCCAGTTGAGCTGCATTCACTTTGCTTCCTCCTCCTTCCCCTTTTCTTGACATAAGTGGTTTCAATAATATTTCAGCTAATAACATTTCTTATGGTTTATTGGGTGCAAATAGTGGCTATAGGAACATTTGACGAACACTCTGGTTTGCAGAAACAGGGCAGTGTGAACCCTTTCTTTGGCTTACAGGACAGAAAGCATTTACTACAAGGAGCACTGCCATGTTTTTAATACCACATACCATTTCCTAACTCTAAATAAATATATGTTAAATGGAAGTGAAAAGTTGTTTTGCTGCAGTTTCATAAATGCCTTTAAAAATTTAACAGTTGGTTAGGGGTTTTTTTTTGGTACAGTTTTTTTACTCCTTTTGCCAAGAGTGTATATTAGAGTAATAGTATAATTTGCTCCTATACTAGATTATTGTAATAATCAAAACTGTCAGCATTTCCCAGTTTCTTTTCATATTACTCTTGTGATCTCCTTATCATAGGCTTGCCATTAGTTTTCCTTTGCTCATCAAAAGGACTTGTGTGTCTGGTGAAGGAAATGGCTAAAAAAATACATCTATAGTATTACCAATCTCTTGGTAAATAAAATGCAGCCATTAATAACACTTAGCCAGCTCTTCTCAGTTCTCTGTGCCTTTGTTCCTTTCCCATCACAGTGGGAAAGCAAGTAATTAATTCCTAGTGAAATACTATGTGGCATAGTAAAATGTGTAAAATATTTATATATGATTGCACTAATTCTCACAATGACCACGGTGAGCTATCACCACTCTTTCTCTTAGAGCTGGAGACACAGAGGCTGTGGGCTTAATCAGCTCAAATCACGGCCAGAACTTTTGTCATTCAGGCATGGGCTTCAGTCATGCAACTTGCTTAGCCTCTTGTAGGGAGCAAGATTCATTGTCATGATTATTTCCCACTCTCTGGGTATCTCTGTGCTTAGGATGTGAACAGAAAAAAAAAGGAGGTCTTTAAGTGAGCAAAACCAGCATCCTGAAACTGGAAAAACGAGCTTAGAAAGGAAGATATTGCTCACAGTGATGATTTGTCCCTTCCCAGAAAGCCAGAGGAGGTGGGAAATGCAGGAGAATTTTTCTTGCACAAAAGCCAGAGCACACTACTGAATAGAGATAATATTCCCAAAATCAGGGATAAGAGAGCTGAAGATTAAGCTCCATCTTCCTTTTCCATAATGGAATTTTCTCACCAGTTAAACAGTCCTTACCCCTATACACACACACATTATCTCTAGCATCTAGAAGAAACACTGTGCCTTTGTCTTAAAAGTACAGACAACAGTGTTCTGGAGGAGATGGGTCCAATGCAGCAGTACTCCGTGTTTTATTTCATTAATGTAAGCTTTTGTAAAAGAAAAAAAGTCAATTAAAAGCTTTCTTCTAAACTCATCTTTCATATATCTAAGTGAGACAGAGAATTATCACCTCTGGAAAGGTACATTTGAGCCAACATAACAAGCAGGCTAAGAGCTCTGGAATAGCCCCTTTAGCTCCGCATGAATAAAATATGTAATTCTCCAAGTGTACCAGTACCACAGCTCACATAAACTCCATCAGTTTTTGGTGAAAGTTTGAGGGTTTGGAGTTATTTTAAGCCTGCTACAACAGAGAAATAGGAAGTGGTTAACAACACTAAGACTAAACCCAGGCATTTGAATGTCACATTACAATTTTAGAGATATCTTTACAGTTTTGGTAGAGCTTACTGGGGAGTCTCTTTGCAGCCTCAATTCTCTTAATTTAAAGAAGTACTAATTGCCTTCCAAATTAGAGAAGGCTGCACCACTGGAGAATCATAGCATGGCTTGGGTTGGAAGGGACCTTGAAGACCTTCTATTCCCACCCCTCTGCCATGGGAGGGAAACTCCCCCTAGACCAGGTTGCTCAAGGCCTCATCCAAACTGGCCTTCAGCACCAGCACGTTCTTTCACTGGGAGCAGCTTATTCTTTGCAGGCCTCTCCCAGAGATACCAAACACTAGCTTATTTGCTTCCTATTGCTCTCAATCCCAGCCCAAAAAGCGAGCAGTAAAGAGAAGTTGCTCACCTGTTCTTGAAATTCTTGCAGAGAAGAGCCATGTGGGAAGGATACACAGGCAGCAGTGGGGGAGAATTTCCTCTCCCGGGACAGGGAGCACAGCAACACCTCTTCCAAAAGCATTTTCCTTGGAAGGAGAATAGGAGCCTGTTTGTCTCCTCTGTCCTTACACCTAAGCCCTGGGGTCCAAGTGTGCTGCTGTAACTCCAAGCTAGAGGTGGCAAAGTCCTTTCACTCTGACTAAAGGCAGCTATTTCTTCCACCAATGGCATCTGCATATTCCCAATCAGGGAACGCTTTAATAAGCTGTAGCATCTGAGAAAGGTGGGCTGCAGGGTCCTAATTAAACAGCGACTGACATATCGCTTTTCAAACTAAACATCCAGCTGGGATGCTCAGAGTAGCACTCTTGGTTTGTAAACAACAGCACAGAGCACTCCACAGAGCAGCCCTGTGCCCTTGTGCCATGAAACACTGCAGAGGCTCCCTGCGCCCTTGTAACAAATGATCTAATGATTCTCAGGAGGAGGAAACAAGGCTGATTTGTAGCTCTCTTCAAGAGGCTGAGCCAGTTAAGCAAGACTTCTTAATTGCCTGCTCTTTATTATTTAATGCATAAGTTAAAAAAAAAAAAATTCCTTAGGGCCAGATCCCAAAAAGGTATCGAGGTATCCAAGCCAGGCAGAAGTCAGCTGCAAGTATGAACAGTGATACTGAAAACTTCTGCTCAGCTGCTGCCCAGCTCGGAAGGCTCTTAAACCTAAGTAGGTACCTATTTCAGTTTTAAAATTCTCCAGGTGCCCAGCATTCAGCTCCTGCACATGCCAAGAAATACTTGGTTCCTGACAGTGCCAAGGAAGCTCATGCCGGCCCAGTGCTGAGCCTCTTGAGAGTCAGGAGAAGCCCAAGAGGTTTCAGTCCCAATGAACATTCACCTGGTGGACAGAAATACCTGAAAACCTACCTCTATCTCTTGAATGGGTTATAAATAATGTCAGCCTAATCATAAGTTACAACGTGGCCAGCAGACAGGCCTGCTCAAAGACACGTCACAGATCCAGCAGGTACATGAAGGAAAGCAAAGCAGCAGAGAGGCAATCCCAACATTCTCAGAAACACTCAGAGCTGCAACTTATTAAGGACAAATGAGCCAGGTACCTCACCCACAGCAAGGCAAGAAACATGCTTTCAAAACACTGCAGCTTCTCTTCAGACTGAACTGTAGGAAAATTGATCCTTTAAATGAGTTGGACTGAAGTCAGACTAACACTAAAGTTCATCAGCTGTGAGGTCTGAAAACAATGGGGCAGCCCCTGTACCCTTGGCCCACTCAGACTCCTGCCAGGAACGTGAAGGGAGAGACGGGAATGAGGGCAGAAACACTTTGTCCCCTCTTCTTACATATCCCATCAGTGGTTCTATGCACAGATCACTTGAAAAATCTCGCTTTCCCGAAGAATGGCATTTTTGCTGTGCAGTTTAGAGATCAGCATTTTGAAAAAAGTTTGTTGTTCTCTTTTGTTGCACACAATCTTATTCTCTTTGATATCTGCTCGAGAGGGATGCGGCTCGCTCAGGAGAGCCTTTGGGGCTGTGTTCCCTGTACAACAACATCTAATAAGATTTATTGCCATATTTCCTTGCTTTGCTGCGAATTCAGGTACTGCACTAATGGAACAGTGAGATAGACCCTTGACGTGGTTAAAACAGAGTCAGAAGAAAAAAAGGCTTATGTAAGAGCCTATAAAAACAAGACAGTTCAGAACTCAGGCAGCTGCTCTATTCTTGATTCCTTCCATTGTGCCTCAGGATGGAGACAGGTCAGCCAGCCAGATCTCTTACATGCATTATTGTATTCTGTGAAGTTTGGGCATAACAGAAACAATGGCAAAGATGAAATGGTAATGTTAACTTTTCTGTTCATCTTCTGACACACTTTAAATCACTTCATGTGGCATTGCACTCCTTAGAGATTTGATTACTTTTAAAATTAATACTGTGTAAGGAAAAAAGTGCCCCTTAGGCCTGCTGCAGTATTTATAAAGGTAATTTCTCTGTTTGAAGAATATTTAATACCTCAGCAGAGATATTGCTCTTATTGTGAATCGCATCTATAGAGCTAAACAATACAAAAATCAGATTTGAATCTTAGGTTCCAGGAGTCGTTTTGATCTATGTCTCACTTGTTGTCATGGTCAGTGCCTGGAGATGACTCCCAGATAATGGAAATGCTAATGCTCCATACTGAAGAGTGGTTGGAAGCAAAGACTTTGTGGCATGAGGTTTCTGCCTCCTCAGAGTGAGGGCATAGCTCCCACAGCTCTAGAATGAAGAGGACACAAATCTCTACAGAAGATAGAATTTTCTGCAGATCAAAAGGTGAAAGGCTCCACCAGAGTCCTGGCAAATGTCAATAATGATTCCATCAGATATGAGAAATTGTTTTCTCGAAAACATTCACAGAGACAAGTATAGCTATTTTAGTAATTGAACCAGCTCCTTCCCTTCCCACCTTCACCTCTTTAAAGAGAATGTAAACATCACCGTGCGCAGCTGGAAGTTGCTCAGACATTATTGTCATTTTTTACATTTCTGTATACAAGGAATAGAATTGATGTTCTATGAATACTAGTGCAAACTTCAATAATTTATACTTTTAAGGTGCTAAAGAGAATGAAGCTGTTGCATTCATTCATGGCTTCCTCTCAGAAAAATAAGAAAGCTGAGTGCACATAGTGAATTTTACATTAGTCACATCAGAAAGTTAATCCATTGCATACAGTTAAGCACCGACACACGACATGTCACTTACCAATTGTTTCAATATTAGGCTTTTGAAATGTCCAAATGACAACTTGAGTAGGGTTTTGTGGAATTTCTGTGCCTTTAGAGCAGCCTTAGAAGGTTATTAGACTTAAAATTTGTTGAGACCAGTAAGCATTTTTCATAGAGAATTGCCAAGCTGGAAACCCTGAAGCTTCTGGGTAGAGATTCCCATTTGAGAGGAAGGTCCTTGCTCTAGCAAGAGTGCAAGATACCACAAGAGGAAAATGTCTTGTCTAATGGCAAACATCAATTTTTAAGAGAAGTGAATGTTTGGGAATGCTTCTCGACTCATTCTGCAGAGTGTCAGGGACAGCACAGCTCACTGGGTAAGCAGTTAGCCTGATGTGGGCACTTGAAGGAGAAAACACGCACAGCAGGACACTCAGTGCTCAGAGGCCATCCAAGCAGGACTTACAACCACTCTCCAGTTACACTGTGGTTACTGCCCTCGTGTTAAACAGCTGAAGTGAGTGATCAGTGTGTTGGCTGCGATTCAAAAACGTGGATCAGTTCAGACAGCACCAGTGAAGAGAGGCTCCAGGGAGAAGAGATGACTGCAGCATATACACATCAACAGTGCAACCTTTCCATGCTGACATGAGGGGAGGATGTGAAATGCAGCAGGATTCCCATTTCTGGCAGTCCAACACTTTGGTTTGGTACTGCAATACAGTTTTGGATGATTTTGAATAGATGGTCTCAAAACCATGTGGCATTTTCAAGCGGGTTTTATGATTTGTTTCTTGTTCTCTGACCCATGCCCAATTACATGGACTATTGTAGCCACCCTGATGAGGGACATGGGATGCTCTGAATTATTCATCATAAATAAAATTTATATAGAGCTGTCTGTTAATCATGCTAATTCAAGCTTTTACCTCTCTGTTTCACAGGGCTCCTATTTTTAAATACAGCTCAGGTACACTGTGCAGTTACACATGACAGTTGTGCATCTCCTAGGCAGCAAGATCTAGCGCACACAAGTAAGAGGATTCATTTCAGTCTCTCAGGAGTCTTTCCTGGTGTGATGTCTTCTAAAACAAATGGAGAGGCAATGCAGAACTGCACCTTTAATTCATTTATTTGGTTTAGATCTCTCAGGCAGTGATCAATCATTCTTCTCCAGAATTTCCACTCGTTTTCTGGTGGTAAATTTATCAGCAGGGGACCAGCCATAGTCCAGATTTTGAACTGGAAAGATGTAGGTAAGAATCTGTGGGAAAAAAGTGAGAATATGAGTCTGTCAATAACAGACAGGCTTACTGAGAAAAGCAGTCCATCTGAGAAACTCTCTTGCAGGCTTCAAGAATTTGCAAATAAACCCATGCCCTTTAAGAGAATTAAATCCCATTTATGCTTACAGACAGTACATATTGGATTTGGCAGCTGTGATACCAATTTGTGTCCTGCAGATGGACGTCATCAGCAAGAAGCTGAAAGGTTTGGGTCTGCACAGGGCTCAATAAAAACCCCAAACAGGCCACCTTACCTTCTGGGTAACACCTAACAGAGACTTGAGTAGTGACAGCTGGATATGATCATCCCCACTGATGGTCTGACATGTCCATTCCCAGTGCTTCAGCAAACACAAGCATTGGCTGGCCTGTTTCTGGAAGGTCACCCATGAGGAAAGAGCTGTTGGTTATTTTCTCCACTTTACTATAGCAAAGCACTATTTTTGGTCTGTTGTAACCAAGGCTCACAAATGGGTGAGCTCCTAAATCATAACTTCAAATCAACCTTAAACAATTTTAAGATTGAGCCCATCAGAATTCTTTATCAGATTTCTGAGGGCTTCTGAGCCTTTGGGTTCATTTGGGGTTGAGCTTTATTTGGGTTGGATTATTTGGAAAACATCGTTCTGATGTTTTCTCAGTAACTGTGAGAACAAAATTTCATTTGCGTTTTAAATGAGAAAGTAAGGAATGTAAAAAAATAATAATCACACGACTCAAAGAATAGATGTACAAACCCAGCAAATATTGTGTGATTTGAAACAATAATAAAAATTTTTGGTAAAACTGGTAGGAGCAAATTTTCTTCTCTTAATGTTTGAGGTTCATATTTGGCATTATACACTCAGGCTCTTTGGTAAATATATGGGAACGCAGAGCCCTGCTTTAATTATATTTCTAAACTAAGGGTTGAGCTATAAAAGTCCCTTTTGCATAATGTGCAAGATAAGCTTAGCTTTGTCCGAATCTGAATGCCACCTGATTTCAAAAACAGAACTAAACTCACCAGTGGATTTCTCCAAGAAATCCTGGAACACGCTGAACCTCTGAAAGTGGCATTTTGCAACAGCAGCATGGAAATGCAGGCCAGGCTAGAAATAAGAATGAATTAGTACGGTAACACATAGAAAACTGAAGGATCAGAGAGGTGATAAATTCACCTTATGAGCTCAACCAGCAGTTTCTTACACGACTGCTACTCCCACTTTCAGGATTAGGTTCTGGTTCACTAACACCCTGTTAGTGAACACTACAGAGCATCACTGACTGGAGAAGTCATTGTTTCTAGCAAGGCTGGCGGTGCTAAGCAGCCCCTCAGCCCACCTCTGGCTCAGCCAGCAGGCTGGAAAAAGAACATGATGCGTGTGGGGACACTTGTTGGTTTTGGTGGGACAAAATGCATAATCCTGAGGATCATGCGACAGTTCATTAGTGAACCAATCTGCATTTAGCATGGTTTTCAAAAAAGGCAAAGAAGGAGCTTTAATAAAAGGCCAATTTTTTTTTTCCTTGAAGAGGAAATATAAATACTATGCATACAAAATAATGTTTCTAGACCACAGTCATGCAACCTGCTGCTTAAATCAATAACTCTGAAAGATAAACATACATTAAAAAATGAATTAACCTCCAAGCTGCAAAATTTTAATAAAAATAGATCTCAAATAGATAAAGGGCAAGACTTCCAAAACCCATTAAATTAAATTGCTTTTGTATTTCCTTTTTCTTCCTATAGCCTTACCTCAGAATAGTATTTTCATTATAATTGCATCAGCAGTTGTGTATTGTTCTTCAAAGTAAATCTTTCATAACTCAAGCTAGCCATGAATAATTTTGTTTCTAAAATGAAAAATCAAAACCTGGGCTATTTTAAGTGAGTTATATGACCACTGTTCCTCAAGGGAAATAGAAATACCACTTCTCACTGTGGTCCAGAGTCATACTGAATATGCCTTTCCATGCCTGGTGATAGGAAGTTGCTCATCATGGGAGGAGAAATTCAGGTGGTGACCTTAACCCCTCGAGTTCAGTAGAGCTGTGGAGTAATTGGTCCTGACTCCTCAGTCTCCCAAGGCAAACCTGCATTTTTCTGGGAGCACAGGAACTACAAGAAACACGGAAGGGGGAACTAGTAAAGTATCCCTCTCTGAACAGCTACAGGAAACACCTGAAAATTGTCTGATTTAAGTCTTGATAAGACAGCCTGAATTGCAGGAGGAGGCAGAATTCAAAAATGAGTCTGTCTTCTTGGACATAGGTAGATAAAGTCACTTCAGTTGAAATAGATCTGCATTCCTGATGGATCCTATCAAATGTGACCATAAAAACGTCTCTTAAATATTGAAACTATGAGTAAGTTTTATTGTACATGGCAATATTTTCTTTTTTTTAAGGGGACACCTCTATTACCACACTGGGCCTTAATCAGTTGTCAGTAACATTCATGCAAGTTTAAGAAAGCCTACTGAGGATAAGAGCAGGCGCTGAAGAAAATATCTTATCTGATTAAAAGTGAGTAATAAGGACATGCCAAATTGCTGGGGAGTAGTTGCCACAGGACAGTCAGTGATATGATATCAATCAGGGGTGCAGCAGAGAAATCCACAGTGATGACTTAGTGATGGAAAGCCCAGAGAAAATGCCAAGTGTCTGCTAGGCATCTATAACGTGGATTTATAAGTACAAAATGAAATGCAAACTACCCAAGTTAGCTTAATTTTATTCAATCATGCCTTCTGTCTATTTATCTACTTTTCTTTTAAGCATATTAATCTATCATTTTCATATTCATTCTGTAACTGGAAGCAAGGTTTCCATTGAATGATGATTTCATTAGGATATGTTCTGCCAGATAGCGATGCCTCCAGAGTTATGTACTACAGTAATTCTGTCACTTCTTTTACCTTCTATTTTTATTTCACACAAATTGTGAAAAAAACAAACAAACAAACCCTACATGCTGATAAGGAAAGGATGCTATTTTCATGTATTTGGCATAATTTAGATGAAAGTTGAACCTTCAAATAATACACAGTTCACAAAGTAGGACAACTTACCATGCTAACTGAATGAGGCTGTAGCTCATCAGAAAATTATTACAAAAGACAAGAATTACATTATTTAAAGTCAAAGCCAAGTAAGTCCTCACTACTTTTAGAAGCTCTTGCAAAAGTCAACTCTTTCAAAATAACCTTTGGTGCAAGCTCTACGTGCTCCTTACCACGATCCAGTCATTCTTGCAGTTAAATTAAACAGCTCTCTCCATACGAGAAAAACTATGAGACAAAGCTCATGATAAATCATGGAGTCACCAGAAAACTATGTAATAGCAACAAACTCGGTTCATCTGCCCTGATGTAGTGTCCTCCCATCTGAAAGGGGATGGAAGAGGACACACTCAGTAAAAGGACTGTGCACTCAAAACACGCAGGAGCATTTATGTTGCCCCAGCATGAAGAGGCACTCGCTGTCCAAAACCAAAAGTGAATTAGACCCAACTTGTATCTCCATTCCAGCAAAGAGATTCTGCCAGTTCAGTCAGAGCAAGAATATCTGGATAATTTTCACGTAGGGACCATTTGCACCTTGCCAACAGAGCCTGTCGAATAAAATGTAGTGCATTAACCTATTTCTTCCTGCCTTTCCCCCACCAAGAGTCCTAGGAAAAAGGCATAGTATGGGAGGGAACAGAATGGACAACTCATCACACTTCTCAATCTTTTCAGGCTTTTACCAGCATCATCTGCTGTCACGAGTCTCCTCCAGAGAAGAGGGTTCTGACCACCTGGTTAAAGCAGCAACCATCAGGATACCATGGTGCTGAGCTAAACCCAGCTGTCCAAAAGAAACATTTCACATTCCTGCATCAAGGACACAGAAGGCAGCTCTATACAGAAAAATAATTGGTCTTATTAAGAGGAAAAATGAGTTTGCTTTTAAATTTTATTACCTACAGTATATTAGCTCCAATTTGAAGTAGGAAACAGAGATGATTGAATAACTAAAATTTGTTGAAGACAGGTAAAGCATTTGTGGTTTTCCTAGTAGTAGCCAGGATAACTTAGGTACTCCTAATCATCATTTCAGGAAGTGTTTCCTCAGACTTGTGGAAACAGAACTAGTATTTCTTTATATTTTTCATGTTCTCTGGCAAAATAAGGTAAGATGATAAGACTACTGCCATAAATAATAAATTTACAGTAAATAAATACATAATAAATTCAATTCAGCATCTGATGTGTCCTTCATTTTTTAGGATATTACACTGAGTACAATACAAAAAACAAATCTATGGAACAGTCAGACACCTCATTAATAGGAATATTGTGTCAAGCCTTACAGACCAAGCATTTATAGGAAAAAAAACCCCTATTAAAATCTTCTTCCAGCACTCCAGTGGAGACTAGTCAGCAATCACAGGTCTCATCAGAAGATTTCTGCTGGTGGATAGGTTGTTTAGAGGTTGGCATTAGTATTTATTTAGTGAGGCAGAGGTCAGGTAAAGGTAAATACTGAAGTGTGAGAATGAGAGATGGAACACCATCAAGTTACACGAGTAACTTTTGTCTTTCTCACTCTAGTCACGTGAGAACACTGGGATAAAGTCCTTAGCGCAGATGGGAACACATCAGCATGCTGATGATCAATGACAGAGAGAGTCAAAGAGGGGGAAGGAAAAGCCAGTGAGAAATACAAAGCAAGGGAGGTGAGACAGTGCTCAGCTAAGCCCTGACTGTGCCAAAGCTTTCCAGGCAGTTTGAAGGTGGGCTAAGGAAGCATCAAAGACGAGGGATCTTGTGCATGATATTAAAAGAACTTCCAGTTGTGCAGCAGAGCCTTGCAAAGAACATCAGGTGAAGATCTGTGTCCTACAGCATTCAGAACCAGAAGTACCCCACTTTTAAGCTGGCCCAGCACTGTGAGATTTGAGGAGAGGGCAGCTTGCACTTGAAGGAGTGGCAGAGCTGGAGCCTTGTTTTTACCTTGTATGTGAAGGCTGCCTTGAGGCTAACTAACTAAACTGAGGGCAGGCTGTGAATCCATGTTAACCAGAGTTCACTGGGACTTATGTTCTTAACCAAAAGCACTAGTCTTGACCGAATAAGAATACACAGATCAGTGTTGGTTCTTTTAAGTTATTCCTCAGGATGAAAACAACCTTCTGCTTAAAAAGACTGAAGGTTTTAAATTCAGTCACTGCAAGACAGCAAAATGAGTAGCAGTGCTGTTATACCCCCAAAACACGGTAAAAAAGAATACCCTGCCAAAAAACAGTGCCATGTTGAAGAATCCTGACCACTAGAAACACTAAATTTGCAGAGCTTCATAGGAAAAATTTTAGAAATTTTAAAACCAGGACAGCTGACGCAAGGTTCTTTAAACAGCTTCAGTACAAGAGCTTGCAGTTTTGACTCCCTTCAGAGGAGGGGAGAAATGGTTGCTTGTAGGACGTAGCTACTCACATCCTATGGTAGGTGGCTAAAAAAGATTAGATATAATTGAACACTGCTGGGATATGAAGATACAGGTACAAACAGAAAATGCCGAACTCCTGTAACTTTCAAAATAAACCCTTTTTCATTCAAAGTACTCAACCTTAGCACAGGTGGAAAGAAAAAGCCTCAAACTTTCATTCAATATAGCATTTCTTTAAGAACAGAAAAGGCACTATATCGATGCAGGTCTACAAATTGCTGCATTAAGGCTGCTATACACAACCCACGCACAATAACATAAGGGTAATGTAAAAACATGCATTAGGGATGAAGATGCCTCTCTCCCCCTATGAAAGGATGAGCTGAGAGTCGATGGTGGGTGAGTACTGCTAGCAAAGCAAACACTTCACTATCTGTGGGTGAACGTTTCATGCATGCTCTTTATTATAAAGCCCACTGAAAACTTGAGGCTGCCTTCCTGAAGGAGTTGTTGTGTAACTCCGACATCTGGGGTTTTCAGTTGCTGCCCTGTTTGAACTGGTTATGGAACACATTAAACCCAGAAGGCTCCACTTCAGCTGTTTACAAACCTTCCCCACTCCTCCACCAGCCCAGCTTTTTCAACAGGCTCCGGTTCAGAGCTGGGGTTGAACTCTCAGGCCTGGCTTTGTTAGATAAGCCATACCATGGACTGCAGCAGGAAGTAGGCCTTGTTTAAAATATCAGGTTTTTAAGAGTCCAGCAGAATCAGGACTGTGTTTTTCAGAAGTTTTATGCACTACTATACCTTTGGATCCACCCAAACAAGCTGCTCTGACTATAAAAATGATCTTTGATTCCACATATATGTGTAACTATGTAAGCCCATAACTTATATAACTTCCCTGGCTACGTACACCATTCATTCTTTTGTTTGTGTTTCATTATTATAGTCAGGAACCAGGCAGTGGGTCCATGCCAACAGCACTACTAAAAAATTCAAATGAATAAATCAAAACAAATCAATCTCTCTTTTCTGTTCACAGCTCATAAACACACTTTGAATTTGTTGCTCAGAATAGCTATGCATTTATCTGTGCAGTTCTCCACATGCACACAAGGTGCTCACAGCAACTCCATGCAAATATCAAAACTTCAGAATTCCTATGAAGGGAACAGGCTGTCACAAAGTGTTTTGGAAGCTGAGACTGTAGGGATTCAAAAAGCAACTAGATAATTTTGCGAAGGAAAAACACAGCATTTTGGATCTTTGAATTCCAAATCACTGAAACCTTGGGAAAAGTGCTGGAAAAGAAGTATTATAGGTGTTCCCCCCACTTATGATCTACCTCGAGCATCAAGGTGAGTGTTGGAAAGAGGTGAGACTGCATGAAACTCATGACTGGCCATACCTCTGCCTTTCTTGTGTCTCAGTGTCCTATGACAGAGAAGTATCACTCTGCTTTTCTTATTTGTTTTTCATGGTTTGTGCAGATATCTGCTACACTAAAAAGTCAAAGTACTGACATATATTTATGGTAGAAATTCCCTATTATAAAACATTCAAAAATCTTGTTTATCTCTGTGTAACCATGGTATTTAAGCTGATTTTTTTTTCCATTCCAGACTCGCCATGGGAGTTTGTGATAACAATGAGTATCAATAGGCTCAAAAAGCAGCTGCACACAATCATGGACAACAGGTCCATAAATGGATAATAAGAGGAACAGACAGGAATGTTCCCTTGATATCCCTAACCCAAAAGTTTTGACTCTGGGACAGCAGGAAGGAAATGAATCTCAGGATGAGAGCAGATATGTCAAAAGCTATGTCAGACTTTATGTTCAAACCTCTCATGGCTATGTTATTTGTTCCTTCTGATGAGGTCTACAAGACTCCATGAAGTGTAGAGTGGGCACTCAAAATGGATAATACAATGGATTAGCCAAGACAAAGGAGGAATAGTACATAAAAACTTACTATATAAAACATCACTATTCTTTACAAAATGTATGTTTAGGGAAGCAAGCTTTTATATTTCTGAAAAGAGTTAATATCTGTTTACAGCTGCCAATGTACAATCATCTCATTAACTAGGGCTTAACACTGGCCATACTATAGACAGGAAATTATGAAAATAATTGCATAGAAACTTATGAACATATGGATAACATTGTGGTTTTCACAGCAATGATAGACACTTGGACCTGAGTCTTCATCTACCCTAAACAGAAAGGCTTGACTGCAGCTTGAGTAACTCTGCCCAAACTGACTGTAAGTAGGTCAGGTGGTAAGAGTTGTGTAGCTGCAGTGACATGGATCTCAGCTGGAGAGGGACCAAACGTCCCTGGCAGCTGCACAACGTTCTGTGCAGTAGCAGCTATTCTCTTAGAGGGACCTAGCAATTAGTCAAAAGCTAATTTGGGAAAAGCTACGTGAGCAGCAGCAACATCATGAAAGCAGCAGAGTGGTGTTTGGTGCTGTGCTACTCTTTACTTTCCTGGTACTGGGTAAGAGGACACTTGGAACCAAACAGCTCTGCCAGACAAAAAACTTTAGGCCTACAAACACATTTATGGACAAGGAAGATGAATTAAAATTTACCTGCAGATTTCAGAATGTTTATAGCTCCCAGTGAAATCCAGAATATTTTGAGGCATTAACCATTCGTAGTCCAGTCTCTCACAGTTTCTGCTTTGCCCACCAGCTCATCTCTGCAACTCTACTGGACCTGATTCTGATTTCACTTCTGCCCCTTTGAAACAATGGAGTTATTCCAGCGCAAAGTCACAATCATGTGCTTCTCACTGCAGTGCCTACATGCTGACAGGATGTTATGAAACCACAATACCATTCCAAAATGGCACACAGCACATTTCTTGGTATATGAAATATGTTCTACAGTAAGCTAATCGTTGATAAAAGCCTCTATCATGTTGCTAATTTTATCTGTAGAAAAGCTACTAAGAAGAATGACAATCCTGACAGGTAGATTCTTGAGTGATGTGAAGTACTGAAGTATGTACAGGATGCTGTGCTTTTATTACCTAAGCACTAATGGCAATTTCAGAAAAGGAATTCAGGTAAAGTGGCACATAAGGGGAGATCAGTCTGAAGAGTAATAAGCGATGTTATAAGTCAAGCAAGTGACTAACACTGACAGGAATATAACCAGTCAGCTGGCTGTGGTTTTAAAGAAGCTAGGGAGTATATTTACTGCATAAAACAAAGAAGATTTTAAAGGATTTGGCGGAACAAAAAGCATTTAAGTCTGCAAGATCAAAGTCTATCACATGCTATCACTCTGTTTTATGGAATCCAGAAGATGTGAGGAAGCTTCTAAAAAGTCAAGCAGATTCATCAACTGCAGATTCAAGATTAGCTCAGGAATTTTGCCTCCCTGTGGTGTGTGTGTGCCTTACTCAGCCGATGACAGTGACAGGAGTTGTCTGTTTGTGAAAAAGAGCACAATTTTCTACCTTGCCTGACATATCACAAGCTGTGTTTTCACACAGCTGATCATAACCTAGTCAATAATAACTTAATCATAAGAAAACATTTCTTTAAAGACATGAAGTGTTGCCTTCAACAACAGAATTCCTCGTCGAAATGCAACTCTGCTGCTGTTTCCGTACAGCAGGAACAAGGCCTGGAAAGTGCTGGATTCAGTCAATCTATACGCACACTGTACAAGCACTCTTCTACTTTTGCCTTTGGGAAACGCAACGAAATTCGTCTCAGTCATTTCACAGCTGATTTTTCCAATGCATAAGAACTCGACCGTCCTTGGGGAACACAACACAGCTGCCTTTTTATATGGGGAGAAGTATAAAGTAACCAATACCTCTCACGTGCAGCCCTCTGTGGACTGGCTTTTGCAAACACAGGGCCACTTAGGCCCTAAGTGCCTTCTTTCACGAGGTATGCCCGTGCCTGCCGTGCACGCACAGCAGCTCCTGATTCACCATGGATTTTCTCAGCGCATGTAATACCTCCATGGGTCTGCTGGAGCACGCCTGGCTTGTGAGTGAAGGAATGATTTGGTTCACATGCACAACTCGCTTGCTCTCTGCCTGTGTGAACAGCACCTGAAAAGAAGCTGGGAAGGGGCTATTTGACCAAACATTTCTCCAGCCTGAGGCCTCCTAGAGCACAGGTCCTGTAAATACTTGTGTGTTTGATGCTCTCCAGAGCTAAGACATTTAGTGTTGCCCTGCCATGGGCATCTGTTTGGCCATCACACATTTCCAAAGAGTTCCTGTCCAGCTCACTGCAGTTCAGGTTTGGGACAACCCTCTCTGTAGGACCCAGGACATAATGACAAAGCATTTACACCCTGTCTTTTATTCTCTACTCTCTGCTGTACTTGCTAAGCATCACTGTTTTTACCAAATTGAAATCATCCAAGCATAAAATTAAAATTACACACTTTAAACGATGTGTAGCGGTTTCCCATTCACTTTCACAAATCTAAGCATTATAATAATTGTTGTTTACACAGTCAAACAAATTCCAACCGAAGCAAGAGATTTCAGTCAGTCCAAACCCAGAATGCTTACAAAAAAATTTATAATTCACAGAGATTTCACAGAAAAATTTATAATTCACAGAAACATTTTTTCCCCTCCTTACCTCTGCCCCTGCTCAGGTTAGGAAGCAGGGAATTCCATTGCTGCAGGCAGTCTGGTCTCCAGCTTTGAAAGGGAAACCTGCAAGACGAGGGCTTTATAAAGGAGTGATACATGATAAAGAAGACACAGGAGCATAACAAATGCAGATTTCTAGAAACATGCTGGAAGCTGAATTTCTTTCCCTGAATTTATTTTGGGACAAACAGTGAGAGCCTTTGAGCAAACAGAAACCTTCTTCACTGAAGCTGTAAATGCCATTTCCCACATAGATTGCATACAAATCATGACAGAAGTTTTGAGCCATTCAAATCGTTGCCATATTATTTCAAGCATTCATTTATTATACAACTTATTTAGCAAGTCAGTCTTTACACTTTGCAAATAAAAAGCTTCTATGTAGGAATGGATGGGTAGGAATTACTGGACTAATTTAAGAGAGCCAAAACCTGTACAGTGACCACTGAAAAGCAGTTTGCAGGGCATGAGACCCCAGTCAGAGGCACAAGGAACCCTGATGGAAGAGGCAGCTTCCAGAGCATTCGCTATGGTGCAAGTCTGGAGCCTGCAGGATGCCAGGTGATGGTACAGGGGGCAAGATGATTTTGGCAGATGTCATCTGGTGTGTAATATCTATGGTGATGGTTGTACAGGTGTTGATGAGAAAGTCTGTAACCACTTAAAGGAAATGACACTTATGAATTTTAACCAGCTAATAAATCATGCCAGAGACCTTGACTAAGTACTTGAGAAAATCATAAAAACTTCTGAAATGGAAGTATAGCACATATTATATGTAGATTTCATTAAAGTACCTGGTACAGAGAATCATACCCTTACATATAAAACCATATTTTTCAGTTAATGACAGAGGCTAGCACAGCAAAGCTTTATGGGTACAATTATTATTGCTAGATTGATCATTTTCAACAATAACTGGATTGCCCATAGCAGACAGACCCCCCTGGCAGAAAAAATGAAAGGCAAAATGCAAAGTTAGAAGATAAAATTTCACTTGACAAGGATATGTAGCTCTACTTGCCTGGCAAAAACTGTAGGATGTACATCTGGACTGCACCACTGATAGCTCTACCCTTTCACAACTGTTCTGGAGGGAAGAGATGCTGCCCTCTTGAAAAGTAGAGTGGCATCAGGTGGGATGACAGTGGGATAAAAGATATGGCCTACTCTTTTTCTAAGGTTGCATGACATTAATTGAGAGATGAGTAACTCAGTAATGATGTATAAAAACTGAAAATTGATGATCCTTTCAAGGACAGGCCATGCAAGCAATGACTGAGAGCGATTCTCATCTGAAAGCTTTGTACGTGTTTACATGAAATAAATTGTTCTCTTTCCAATGATGGGATGTTGCCGTCCAGAAATCCTCACAGCTGGCAACTTCAGTAGATTTTAAAAAGTGACTGTATCCAGGCCCCACCTTTATCAGCACAGAGGTACTTGTTTGGGGTCAAGTCCCATGCGGGACATCAGAAAGGTGGCACAGGGAAATGCCTTGCAGTTGTGCATGCTGGGCTTCTATAGAGAAAGTCATGGTTCAAAGCTGGTGTTTATTAAAGCTTCTATAATTAGAGAATACAGATGTTTTCTTTATGTGCATAATGTAAACTCTACATAGTGTAAATGCAGTAACAGTGAAGTGAAAGTTTCCAGCACACAATTTTTCTATGCGACTATTCTGAACTATTTTAACTATTATTTTCAAAAACCGTCTATGAAGATAGCTTAGCAAAGTGTCTACAAGGAAACTTGATTCGCTATGGTGCAGTGTATCTCATTTTTTTGATGCTGAAAAGATGAAAACATTACGGGTTTTCCATAAAAGCACCACATAAATGCTAAGAAGCCGCCTGTAAAATTTGTTTTTGTAACTCAGCGTGTTGACAGAGAACTCTTGATCTCAAAGGCTATGATTAATTGTGGGCTGGGAGGAGGTTTCCTTGGTTTTACTGGTCCTGCAGAACACATTGGAGCAGGTTTGGCCCCATAATAACACCAGTGAGTTCCCGAGCAGAGGCAGATTGCATCCAAGCTGCTCAAACTGATTGTGCCCTCACTGATGGGCTGTGGGGACTCGGCCACAGGGCCAGAGGGATTCAGGAGGAGAACAGGACAGTCTAATCCAGCTGCAGTCGAAGCTGGTAACATAGACATCTGTATTGTGCTGTACTATTCCTGCTTTGGTATGATTTGAACTCACAAAAGGAGGGCCACTGCTGCCTGTAGGCACTGAGGTGTGGCACAGAGGTGTCCAAATTATCTCTCAGCGTAGCAGCTCGGGCACTGTAGTGGAGACATTACAATGCAGAGACCCCAGCTTCTCAGCAGGGTGATTTAATCTGCAAGGGATCTGTGCTTCTGTCACTGTCAAGGAGGCACGCCCGAACTATTTCTCTTGAACTTCGCCTGTTTTATATTAATGGGTTTCACTGCTTGAGGTATTTTAATTGTGTTCTATCGCCAAAGGCTTTATAATACCTTGATGATGTTTTATGTAGAAACAGAAGTTTCTGGTTGCTTGAAGACTGAGATGACACCCTGAGTAATTGCACAGCTTAGGAAGATGATATCTGAGCATATGCCTGCCAATTTCACATTCGCATTTGATAACCTCATAATTTATATGAATAATCTAAAACCACAACAGAAATGCCCCAGTGGCTCTGATGCATTTATTTTTAAAGGCAATTAGCATACAGGCTTCCTGACACTCCCAGCTACCTAGCCAGCTTTTGATACAAATTAACTGGATGCCGATAAAGAATAAAACAGCTTGATGTGGCTGGTCTCTCCTGAATTGTCCTTTACTGGTACTGCTTTGCTAAGTGAGACTCCCATTGAAGTATGGTCAGTTTGTGGCAGGGTAGTATTTGGTGAGGTGACAATTTCAAATCATCTATTCTATTCACTTATTTTAATGCAGCCAGCACCCCAATCCAGCTCACAGGACTGTCCCACAAACAGATTGGAAGACAGGGACAAGATCTGTGCCACAGCAGGGGAAGCAAGCTGGGAAGCTGGCTGCCTAACATTGTCTAACATTTTGTCCTGAAAATTATGCTACATTAGCATGGTTCCTAAGAAAAGAATATATTCAAAAGAAGGACTTAAAGTAAAGTATATTTTCCTGCCTTTTTAAATTTTTTTTTCAATTTTGGGAGAAAGCTGTACTAATGCCATCTTAAAGTCTGAAATGGAAGATAAACCATGAATAAACTTAAGTGGAAAATATTATTTATAGATCTCATAGATGAATGAAGATGCTTTAATTATCCCTTCCAACCTTACTAGCACTGTTGAGTAAAATACACTTTTCCCTCACATCTGACATGGTCACAAGTATGCAGCTGAGCAGCATTCCTGTTTAGATGAAGACTTCATCCAGTCCTGATAAAACTACTGTTCATTCATGCAACACAGATACTGCTCTCCTTGAAACCCATCTCATACGCTCATTATATTTATAATATATGTACAAAGTCAACCACAAAAGCCAAAGGAATGCTGTATGGCAAGCTTGAAATTTTATTATTTACAGAGATTCTGCCACGATGTAATTTCAGTTTTCACCTCTCGATGGTTTTTGCAGACCTTTATGTGAAGATGTATACACAGATAAGATGCTCAGATAGTGGAAACCTGAACGTCTGGCTCAAGTCAGAATTAAATCAGTTTACACCACCTCGAGGTTTGATCCAGGCTTTGTGTTGTTCAAAAGCTTCTTCTTGCTCACTGAAGCCAGTGTTCAGACTTTGCAGTGTTACCATGTGCTGTTGTAAAGACAGTCTGGCTGCCAGAAACAGGGAAGGATGTCTGTGTGAAAAAAATAAGCAGCAGGGGCAGAGGAACCTTTAACCCACAAGGGTTCGTAATTTTCAGGAAAATGTACTTAGTAATTAAAAACAAATGGAAATATATGATGAAAACTATGTATTAACAGAACTGGCTGTTTAGAAATAAAATGTTTTGTTTGAGGTTTTTTCCCACTATTTATCAGCAATTTTAAACAAAAGTGACAATTAAAAAATTATTTAGATGACTACATGAATTAATCAACATGAAAATACATGACATAGCTGAGGTAAAAACGTATGATTGCTTAGTGAAGAGTAAGTGTCCAAAAAATGGAACAAACCACAATATAAACTGACATGATATTATTAGCTGACATTTGTAGAGTCCATTATTCTAGATTCAGATAAATATGACTTCAATTTTCTATTTTCTATTTCTTCCAACATTCACTGTATTACACTACTGTGCACTTCCCTTTTTTTGGCACCAAAAAACCATGAACACCATTAAAATGCACACACAAATGAGTCAAAGCTCCCATGGAGTTTTACTACGTCAATGTATGTTAAAAATTCTCTTTAGTTTTGCATTTTAAATGAATTTGATGTTTTTCTCTGCTTAGAGATTGGGATGACTTTTCAAGATTCCAAAACTTCTTACCTTTGTTTGAACTGTTCCACCAGTATTGATCCTTCCTCTCTGGTTTTTAAATATTCAGGATCTCATTAGCAGATTAAAAATGCTGATGATTTTTAAGTAGTTGTGAAAACCATGGCGTACATTTTCCTTCATCTTTTCTAATTTGATATGGAAGTTTCTCTTTATGAAAAAAATACTGTGAAAGCCGTGAATTATCCTGTACGGAATCTCACAGCCATCTCGGTAAAGAGAGATTTGAAACAAAGTCCAGTTCTAAATAGTTATTCTAGTCCTTGGATGAACAGATTTATTTTGTTAAAGGAAAGCCGGGCAACAAAAAGTAACAAGAAATTTTTTTTAAAAAAATACATTTAGTAATCAAAAAAATTAATACTCCTTGATGTAAAGTGCCCATCATCCAGTGAAGCCACAAATAAGCTTCAGGTTTTATAAATGCAAGTACACTTACTGACCAGAATTTCAATTTTAAGGTCTGTCTACAGCAAGGAAGTGTATCATATTTTAAAAGGCACATGCATCATCTATATATATATCTATATATATCTATATATCTCCTCATGCCACATGTTTTACTGTATTAGAGAACTAGGGAAGAGGGGGGAAATTGTCATTTAAAAGACACAGTTACTGCTGGTCATACACAAAAGACTGCACATCCTACTGATTAGATACCATTAAAATATGTAATCAGGAACAACTTCCACAACACATTGAGAGGCTTAAGTTTACAGAATTGTCCCAATGAAAAATATTTCTCCATATGTGAGCAATCCTTTGAATTTCAGTAGTCTATAAACCCCTCCTTACCTCGCCAAAGAATGAAAAAAGGAAAGAGAACTGTATTCTATCTCCTGTTTTGATTTATTACTGGTTTATTTGACATTTCTTGTCAAAGTAAATGGCCTTCAGCAATAAACATAACAGTTAAACAAATTCCAAGTAAAATCAGATAATTCTGCCACAGGTCCTTAGCTTTCAGTTGTGTCCTTGGCTGAAAAATTCTTCCATGTAACTAGGAAAGCAATAGTGTGGTCTTACTAGCCCCACTAAAAACCTGAAAATAATTTCCTCCTGTTAACAAGGATTTTATCTGTATTTTCATAGATACAAATATTCACTGACAAGTCTGTTTTAGGAAATACACAAAGCCCAGTCTAATGCCATTTGAAATCTGCAGACATAATGAAGTGCAAAATCAGATAAGTCAACATGCCAAAAGCTGTATAAATTAATTTTTAAAAATGCTATGTTCTTTTTTATTTCTTATAGAATAAGTCTATTTATTTTATTTAAGATTAAATTTAAGGCAGGACAACATACATTAAGCTCTAGCTTAACCACAATTAGTAAAATTCTCAAAATACAACTTAGGTTTCATATCTTAAGCAGTTCATGTTTGTGTAATAGGCCAAACCCCAGCATCAACGGGAAAAGTCATTAAGCAGACTGAAAGTTTATTGAAGGGATATTTTTGAGGTTTTGGCAGCAGCTGCTTCACTTGCAGGTGTAAAGAACATTCCTTCAATGCAATTATTTCAGTACCCATCTCATACAACCTCATGAGCTAATTGGTAAATTAGTTCAGCAGGACTCACTTTTCTTTTTTACTCTAAAAACTGTACTAAGAGGTTGTCCATGCAAAAAATGGACAAATACAGTAACCACAATACGTTTGTTTACTAATCACATGTAATGTTTCCTCTGGTGTAGAAGCAGAGAAAAAAAGTTGCAATTCAAGAACACTTTTTAAAGTTTTAGAAATTTGATGTTCTTTTTAAATGTTTTTTCTACATTTGCATGGAATTCTCTTTTGCATGAGGATGCAAGTGGGTGGAAACTAAGTCAAGCTAATACTCTTTCAATGGTAAACGCTCTTATTGGTGATTCTCAATGGCCATTCACAACTGTCTAATAAAATTAAATGATAAAAAAAGGCAAAAGTCATCTACTGTATTTCACAATTTCTTTAAAAAATTGTTCACGTTCATAATATTTCCCATTGAATATTCCCCGTAGGAAATACGAGCTTTGTACTCACTTGCAATCAACATCTTTAATGGCTGCAAGAGAGAGGAAATCCACTTCCCCTCAGAGAAATGATCATATCGGTGCAAATGGAAGGCAAGTTTAGAAATATTATTTGATTGCAGTCTTCCTGATTGATTAGAATCATAAATAAAAATGTCACTTAAGTTGAATCTTTGCAGTTTTTATTGCAATGCAAGGATTGTTGCTTGAGTCACAACTGAGACATTGCAGTGTGAAGAAGTCATACTTATAACTTTCCTGTACCAAATACTCAAGAACCTGAAAGGGTCAGACTAAAGATGGTCAGAAGGGCATTTTGGTTTGGGAACAGGACAACACAAGCATGGTCTGGGGGCACCACAAATGCTCAGCCTTTGATCCGATCTTAATTTTCATGAGAACCAAAACCATCTGCTTAGTTTTTCTGCAGGATCCACCAATGAAATGCCCAATGGATGAAACTTCTGTCAAGAATGTATATCCACCAAGGTCACCAATTTTAACATAATTACGTATCAGAGGAAAACATTTCAGCCAGGAACTTAGTGAGGGTCATCCTGGCCAATGCAGAGCTGGAAACGCTTTAAATCAAGGTCACTGCCAGCCCTCTCCGAGCCACAGCCTTCATCGGTGACATTTCCATGCCACAAACAATTTTAAAAATAAATACAGCTACCACACAAAGTGTCTCTGTGCCCCCTTCCCCACAGGAGATCTGGTTCCCATGGCAGTGAAGCCACCTTCACCTGCTGTTTGGTAGCACATCCCCCTTGTACCACCCCCACCCTGGCACGCCCCAAACACATCCAATGTGCAAACTCTGGCAGCTTTGTTAAAATTAACAGCCCGGGGGCTGGAGGGATGTAAACTCAAGCCTCCTCTCTCGGATGTAGATCACTGATAACCCTCCTGGAGCTCGAACAAACAAACAAACGCAAGAAATGCCAACCGTGTGTCATGGAGTTACTTCTTCACGTAACCATGGCAAAGTGTGGGCAGCTAAGCAAAACCGTGATCATTTGGAATGGTTTAAAATATTCTTATTGTCATGAGGGAGGCCAACGGATGGCCAAAACCCAAATAGGGTTTAGACCAACCATGTGATCCAGGATTAGGGACCAAACTGGGGTTGGTGTTTCTCTTTGCACTGAACCTTGTCAGAAAATGTCAGTCTAATGAGAAAATTCAAAATTATATTTCATTTTTACACACGACTCCTTTCCCTTTATCCCCCAGGATCTAAAGCTTTAAGCACGCAGGACCATGATATCAAAGTAAAAGGGACACAGTGCAGGTTCCTCTGTCCTCTTTAAACTTGGGCCATAAAAAGCCATCCTGGGCAGCTTCCCTGGGCATTTCTACATAATTAAGCCCATGATGACACATTTAGGAAAATGTTCCTATGAAAGTTTTGCTGGTTAACAGCTATTACTGTTACAAAGTCTAACGGTAAACTAACAGTGTAATATAGCTGCACGTTTTTATGGCTGCTTGAAAATCCCTTAGTAGCTCATCTGAGCCATGATTTTTCCACCCTATTTCTATTTTAATAACAGTGTCTCCACACCAGCTGACAACTTTCGCATGTTTTATTTTTCCCCTCTGTGTTGCAAAATGGCCAAGGTTATTGCAAACTGCCATACTCTTCTTATTTTTTTTTTCATCCATCTTATCTAATATTACTCATCTGTTACAGCTGCAAAGCCACATCAGTAAAGCAGACAGCTACGCAACTGTGCGGCCCAGCAGAAAGAACTTAAATTTATGTACATGAGGCTTCTTTGGAATTTTTTTTTTGACAGGAAGATGAGTAAAGCAGAGACACAGGTGCCTGCTGCCACTTGAGAAAATTGTGGCCTTTCTCTCAGCTCTATTGAGTCACTCTGAATCGCAGGACTCACGGACATTTGGCTGTGTGGGCCCTGCTCAACAGCATTCCGAGGAGGAAAAATGGCTGAATGGCATCCATATGGCTGACAGCTTGCTATGACGAGCAGCCAGCTAAACAATTTGTCAGCAGAGGAGGGCAAAAAATACATTCTGGATATAATTCTTTCAACATATTCATTTAGGAGGAGTAGGTAGTTATCCAACATGCTGTACGTTCATCTGGTGGGGAATAACTACCAATAAAGGCCATTGTTTTCTGTATGTGCAATACCTGAATAGTTTGAGGGTGTTGTCATCATGATAAGACCTACAGCCAGAAACCTGAAATAGTGATAGTGATGTGACTTACATTTTTCTGAGCTGTTGGTATAAAATCAGTGGATTGGACGTAGAGAGTAACGTCACTGGAGTGAAAATACTGAATACAAAATAGGATCCTAAAATTTTTCCCCTTTTATGTCTTTCAAGAGACTGTTTCCATATTGTATAATGAGTCTTTTTATGCACAGCATGTTTATATAACTCAGTATCAGTCTTTATGCCTCAAAGGTATTCAAAAATTCATCAAAAATCTTAGTCTAAGATTTATACCTGCCCTATCTTCTCACTTATGAACACACACAGTCTGTCTGAAAATGTTATCAGTCTTTATTTTCTCTGTCTCAATCAGTCCCCCACATCTCTTCCCCTCAATTACCTTTGAGCAAACTGGAGGTATGCAAAACACTTAAACAAAAGTAAGGTAACATTGGCAACCTCCTCCCTATTTTTTTCTCCCTCCACTCCAAAATCCTTGTGCCTTAATCATTATTTATGGAAAAGAAAGAAAGAGATGGAATTCTCCAGTGATGTCTGTGATATGGAAGTTGTAATAGCACCTATGGGAACAATATTATCTTTACTATTTTATCAGCTCTGAGCTAGAGGGTGATCAACACTAACAATCACTCAAAAAAAAAAAAAAGACAGAAATAAATCGAGGAGAAGTTATGGAAGAACTAAAAGTGATATATTCATTCTTCTATCTTATTTGCTTCATCAAATGCTATCCTTCTATTTATTACTCCTATCCCTTAATTATAATAGAACAGGAACCTGCAAATTAGAATGCTTGACAGGAGTGAGTTATACTTCCTCTTCTCCATACAACACTCTGCATTAAGGACCTCTCATTTCTAGTGCAACAGCCTTCCAATTCACAGTATTTTTAAAAAGGTCTGACTTTCATCATGGATATTGTTTGATACAAAATTTTACACACACAGGTAATTGCAGACATAGTTTTGCTGTATTCAGCAATCATTTTGAGGCCCATTTTAGAATAATCAGTTGGCCTACTACTTGTTGCCTTTGCAATCAAGTACCTAAAGCTAGGTGACCAAATTTCAGAGATCTGATCCAAAAACTGTTGTTATCCAGCTCATTAGTATTTTCAAGGGTATGCCACATAAGTCCAAGAGATGCCACTAAGAATATCAAGCTCTTGCTATCAATGTGCTGGTCGCCGTGCAGGACATCAAGGGAATTGCACTGGCACTGATTAAACGTGAAGTAGTGCAGGATTTGCTTTTAGTTCAAATCTTAACAAGGGCACAGAAGTACAGGTACAGAAGAAGTATCACAGAATGGTGATCCTTAATCATTTTACTGGTCTTTTCCTGGATTCTTTCCAGTAGCTTCATCTCATTTGTACTGAGAAAAAGTACAGAAAAATGATGCAAAAAGTAATTTTGATTTTAAAAAACAAAGTAATTTCTTACCCTAATTTCGGACATGCAGCTTTAGAAGAAGAATTAGGCTTTTAAATCAGCCTCTGAATAACAGATGAAATCAAGGGAAAAAGTTATCCAGAGTCAAATGAGAAGAATATTTATTGTAACAGATGCTGTATAAAAATGTCCCTTCAGTAGTAATGCAAAAGTCTTAGAAGCAGTGGAAGAGTGGTTTAGACATATATTCATGATTATTAAGAATAATTATTTAGCTTCTTGATACATTTGTCATATTCTTATTCTTTCAGTCTTCATTCTGTCTCCTCATACAGCTTATTAAAGACAACAAAATCAGTTACCTCTGAGCCTTCAAAAACCAAAATTCAAATCCATTAAAACACATAAGTGCAAGTCTAGACCAGCTAAAAAGTCCCTCTGTAATTTTGCACATGCACACTTCCATGTGTTACACAAGGGCCCAGATCAGTCTGTTGTTTTTGGACATTAGATATGGAAGAAGAGCCTTAATAAATTACTTAATGCAGCATTTAATTGCTACTAAATGTCCAAGTTTTATACAGAGGTTATTTCACCTCCTTGAGTGTTCTCTCAGCACTTGGGTTTTCATTGATTTGTGCTGTGTATTCTGCTTATTCATGAAATCAAAGCATGTGACTTTTAGAAGACAGGGATCTCAGTTTTCTGAAGCGCAGGGGTTTGAAAGCACAGAACATGTGTTACTAATCAGCAGAAGTAGAAAAGAATATTTGAAATTCTCTTTTTTATTTGTCTTCAAGACAACACATGTAAACTTTTTCTCATTTGCTTTGCAACACTTAGATATGCAACAGCAAAAATGTTTTTGGAGTTAGTCACTATTTAACAAACAGCAGATATTAATTCCAAATACTTTAAGAGCATCACATAGCCATAAATAGATTTAAAAGTTATGCACAAATACTTGTGACCACAATAAACTCCCTAGGAAAGTTCTGAAACAGCATTAAGCACCGTGGGAACAAGAGAGTCCAGGTGATTCTGGCTGAGATCACAAGAAACAGAAGGAGTTGTATGTGGCCCTTGTTAACAGCAATCAGTGTCCAAATTATAGAAATATTTGTCTTTGGTGGAGCAGTTTAGTGTGGATACATCCCAGCAGCGCACAAGCAAAGAAGCCTGCTTGCTAAGCTGAATTTATCAACCTCATCCTCAGCTACTACAAGCCAATAGAACAGAAATAATCTTGGTCTTCACTTCTACCTTTAGGCAGCTGCTCTCAGTAGGCTCAGATCTAGTCAAAAAAACAAAACAACAAAGGTATCATGGGCAAGGCTAATAGATATTTGCTTGGGGATCTTAACAAAAATACATATAAATTTCCCACAATAGGTAGAGAACTATCAAATTCAAAATGCCACAGGTATCAATGACCCAGAAGGATTTCTTCAGTGACCTACATGAATAACACTTCAGTTATTGAGATTTTTTTTTTCCTTTTTAAAAGAAAAAAATTTGAAGGAATATAAAACATTATTTTTAAAAAGGCAACATATACCTCAAAAGATATGTATCTTCCAGTCTGGAAGTTTCCACAATGGATCAATTTGGACTTTTTTTTATTGTGAGATGGATTCTGAGTGCCTAAACATAAGGAACAACTGTATAACAGACAGTATTTTTTTTACCCTCCAAAGTCTCCTTTCACAGGAGTACTCAGGCAGTGGAAGTACACATTCATTTCCATGGAGGCTGAAGACCAGGAGCTCTTTATAGGACAAGGAAATTTAACATCCCTATATAAGGCAAGTCACGGCTGCTTATGCTTTGTTATCAGTGAAAGGCACCTTGTAAGGCAATTCTTCTGCTACTCTACTGCTATCATTTTGCTGGAAGACTTATTAAATCAAAATTGAACCTGAAGTGTCTCTACAATCTGTGAAACTACAGAGACTGTGCAATTTCCACAAGTGCTCTAAGAGTCTTCTGGAAAACCAAGCTAAATGTTTAAATCACTAATGTTACTCTGAATTAATCTGTTAACCTGTTTAATTAAACTAGACTGCTTTCGTGCCCATAGTTATACACTGAGCATCAGGAAAACATTTCTCTTCTATGCTGCCTACAGCATGCTTAAAGGAAAATTCACATAAGACTGAGGAACAACGTGTTTTTATAGTTTTTCCTTCCTCATCCCTCCTCCACACTGTCCTTCCTTCTTGAAGCACAATAGGCCATCAGTTCAGAGCAACTTACTCTTTTGCAACACAAGCCTCACTGAGCTGGTCCCATGTGAGAATGTGAAGATAATAGAAAAAAGAACAATAAAAATTAATCTCCCTGTTATAGTCCACAAGGGGGAAGTTTGCACTTGGAGACGTTTCCCCAGCCCTCTCTTCATCTTTGCTCCTACTACGGCACACAAAGCTCTGAAAAACAAGTAAATTTGTGTGTAAATCAGAACCAAGGAGGCCTGACCCTGTAAAGATTTGTGGTATAATATAACCACCAGCTGTTAATGAACCAGGTAATCCCCAGCTCCCTGTCTTCCTCCCTGCCAGTCTCCCCAGCAACTCGCTCTTACTTGTTTGTTGTCACTGACAAAAACCTTGTGGCTTCATGGTCAGCTTTTTTATCCATCTCTGAGTTGGCCTGGCCTAGAAATGATTCATTTTGACCCAGATTAGCAGGTGGCTCCGGTGACCACAGAGCCACAGGATTGTGAGAGCAGTGTAAGGGAGGAAGCAGCAATGCATGGCCTCTTCTCTCCAGGAACAGCCCACGTCTTTCTTGAGGTTAAGTTAAGATGGAAACTGTAAATATACCTGAAACATCTGACCTTTTGTCAAAATTTGTTAACATCAACCAACAGACTGAAAACATGAGGTAGGAGCCTCAGACATGATCAGAGAATCACAGAATATGCTGAGTTGCAAGAGACCCACAAGGATCATCGAGTCCAACTCCTGGCCCTGCACAGGGCACCCCAAGAGTCACACCATGTGCCTGAGAGCATTGTCCAAACACTTCTTGAACTCTGTCAGGCTGGTGCTGTGACCACTGCCCTGGGGAGCCTGTTCAGTGCCCAACCACCCTCTGGGTGAAGAACCTTTTCCTGATATCCAACCTAAACCTCCCCTCACAGCTTCAGGCCAATCCCTCGGGTCCTGTCCCTGGACACCAGAGAGAAGAGATCAGTGTCTGCCTCTCCTCCTCCCCTCATGAGGAAGCTGTAACTGCAATGAGGTCTCCCCTCGGCCTCCTCTTGTCCAGGCTGAACAGCACAAGTGACCTCAGCTGCTCCTGACACAGTTTGCCCCCAAGGCCCTTCGCCATCAGGAATGCAGAGGTTGCATCAGGCTAACAATGTTTTGTGAAAAAAAAATGTGAAAGATTATTCTGCTGTCCCAGGACAATAAGAAAACCAGACTACAGACTGAAACTGCACATCACGGCTAGCTGGCATGACTTTTTAAATAAATCTAACAAGATAGGAACTTCTTGATAATTATCTGTTCGAATCAAAACATTAAGAACTATGTATTTCTTGCTGCATGAAAAGGAAGTTTTCATCGCTAAGAAATACAAAAAAACCCTAGAAAACAAACTGACTTTTAAAGACTAATAGATTTTGGTTTCTCAAATCATAATATTATGACCAAGTGACCAATTTCTGTCAGGAAAGGGAGCAGAAATGAGACCTAATTTTTGAATGGCCATACTTAGCAGTACCTGAAAAGCACATGAAAAGCCTAAATTGGAAATACTGTAGCTGCAGTAACAAAAAACTACAGGGAGTAGTTTTTAACTACTGTAGCTACAGGTAACAAAAAAATACACATTCATTAAGACTGAAAGGAAAGCCGTGGAATATCATCAAAAACAGGAAAGAAATTAATTTTTGGTTAATAATTTTTTCTAAACTAGCCAGAGCATTTTCTGGAGCACTTAATTTCTTGGTCACTGAAAACATAGTATGTTTTTATTTTCAGCAGATGTTGTTTAGTTGTTCTGAATCTCACTATTTTGAAATTCAATGAAAAACAGCAACCTGGCTTCCAAAACTCTTAGACAAGTTTCATGCCATGAAATTTGTGATTCTTTAGCTTTGACTTTTCATTTTTGACTTTTGAATCAACAGCCTACAATCAATTCAATATTTAAAGAGTTCCTCTGCAAAGGCAGACTGCAGACATTCTTACAGTATTTAATTTTAATGAAAGACAATAATCTCAGTGCAATTTATTAATTCCAATAGTTGAGCCTTTAGGGAAAAAGCCCAAATCACAAAACCTGTGATCAGAACTGAAAAGAACACTTATAGGTTTGAGGGGTTTTAAAATACTTGGTTTTATAAATGCTTCCACAAAGAAAGTACAAGTTGACACCATCAAAGTTTCAACGTCATCACAGTCAAATCACAAGAGGGAGACTGAACTGATTACAAAGGCTATCTATCCCAAAAGTTGGGCAACTTTGGATATTGTGTTTTTACCACTTATTAGAAAAAACTGATCCCTGAAACTGCTTCCAGAACACCTGGATTTGCATATGAAATTAAGATTTCTTTCAAAGTAAGTTGAACATCCCTGAAAATATCCTTCCTAAGTTACAGAGACAATATATGAATTATCTTGGATCCAACTGTTTGGAATGGGGAAAGGAAAATGCTACTGCCACTTCAAAATACTGAAAAATTTCCTTGCAAGACCTATATATTCCTAAATGCCCAGTCACTGTTGTAGGCACTCAATAAAAATGCCTTGCCTGGACAGAACCCTCAGCTCCAAAGCTCTCTAAAACAGAGACGATGTTAAGAAATCCAGGTGGGTTTGTTTTGTTTCTTTCTTTTAGAAACAATATTTTTTCCCTATCATAAAACATCATAAAATATATTCTATTCAAAAAGATACACGCTTCTTCTCCCTTTCTTTCACAACATAAAATAAACATAGTGCTTTCTTTTTGCTAAAAGGTGAAAAAACACATATAATAAATATAACTTCTTTAGGATGGGCAATATAGTCTTTTCCTAAACTTCAGCAATGTCAGCAACTTCTGTCAAGAGAAGGTCAAATTGATTTTGCAGGGGTCAAAGGTTGTGTTTGAGATGTGTAGGTAAATTTATAATAAAGTCTGTGCATGATCAACAAAGCACCTGTAATAGTGCCCACTAGCCCCTGTTGGCTGAATGTAAATTGAAATACATTTCCGCATTTCCAAAATCATTTGAACCAACACTTGCCAGTGTTTTATCCACCAGAATACGCCAAAAACAGCTTTTAAAAATGTAGAAATGCCAAGTGATAGAAGAGCCACCAGAGGGAGCGTCTCCAGCTCCATAAATGTGATCCAACCCAACAGAGCCTGGCCAGGAGTTCGACACACTTGAACATTACCATACTTGAACATTTACCATACTTTACCATACTTCACAAAGTTTCAGGGTTCAAGGTGCAACCCAGGCTTCACTCTGACCTTTGTATATACAATCTAAGGTGTTTGGGAAATCAGATTTCATTTATTTTTTCCTTTCCTGGAAAAACAGAAAGGTACCTCCCTCCATCACTTATTTATCCATTCCTAATACAAACCTTCAAATTTTTAGAAGCAGGGCTACAACAAATGGTGCTTATATATCAAAAAAGCTATAAACAGCTGAGATTGCCATGGCAACACCTTGGCTCCCCAATTTACATAAATCCCGGGTAACATTCTGACAAATCCCAAAAGAAGAATTCCAAAGGTAGCAAAGGTAGGACTCTTTGCCAAAAGAGATCTTGGGACAGCTGTGCACAGGGAACAACTGGAATTATTACTACTCATGCCCGTCCCACTGGTGAAGTGAAGCCATTTAATCTCTGCTGAAGGCACCATTGGCTGACATTTATGACATTACAGCATAAATGTTAAATGCTGCAATTACATTTTACGCTGTTTATAATTCTTGTGCATTGCTTTCATTTTCTGTTCTAATTCTCACATCCAAAGCTTCATTTTATTTTTAAAGACAAGGCTATCAATGGCATTTTCACAAATGTTTCAGCCACTCGAGTACTTTTCTGGAAAAGCCCTACACCAAATAATAAGTTTATTGTTCTCTCTGCCTTCCAAGACAACCCCATATGGTCTAGGCAGTAATTCCAAAAAGGGGGTTCAGGGTTTGCTGCTATAACTGAAACACAAGCTTGATCTTCTGCTTTCCAGAATTTTTGATTTTGTTACTACATAAGAAATCACACAAATTCCTTTAAATGTAACAGCAGTCATACACCCAGCACGATGGGTATCCTAAAGAACAAAGACCAACAAGCTTAAAAATTCGATAGAAAATCATATGGTACCTGCACATAAGATGAAGAGAACATAGGAGTAAGGGGCAATATGTAAAAAGCTTATTAATACAAGGTTTCTCCACTCAATGAATAAATTAGAAGGAACAGATCAATATATGTTAAGTTTCTGTCAAGATCTGAAGGAGATAGTAAAAAAATAATCCCTTACCTGTAATAAAAATGAGAGCAATAAAGATAGAGAGTGTGAAAGCTCTCAGATCAGAGATTTATCCCTGTGAACAGCAATAAAACTTGGTACTGCAATTTAATTATGAAAGGGGAACATCTTGGACCACAAATTTATAGTGAGGTTCCAGCACACAATTAAAGATACAATACTTTGTATCACACAGAATTAGCTCTACTCACCATAAATCAGTTGAAGATGATGTTCATGTAAGACCTAGCAAAGCTAAACAGGAAGCTACCACGGCCTTCCTGGGGTTACAAAGCAAGTCCTTAACTCAGACACTTTCCTTTAGATTTAGAGGAAAAGGAACAGCTGCACCTTTTTTTCTCCCAACATATTCTCAAACTAGTAAAGGAGTGCATGTGAGACAACTGCTGGCTTCTTTCCCTCTCAAAAGGTCTGATTAAAGAAAAGAGCTATGACATAAAAATCAAGGACACCTCACAAACCTACATAATATGCTGGGAGTTGCAAAGTTTGGGGTTTTTTTTCCTGGATTTTAGAAATGGAGTTCCTTTTTCTGAAGCTTTCACTCTGACCCGTAGCTTTTTATTCCATGAATAGCATAATTAAGAAGTGCTGGATTTAAGAATTTTGTAAAGTTTGGAGTCACATTCACTCCTTTTGGACTTCTTCAACGGTGTTCTCAGGGACCCTAAATAATAATTATGTGCACACTGAAGGAAATCTAAGGCTTTCTGGAAAATTTTTAAGAATGCAAAGGCCTGATGCTGCTCCCTGTTGACCTAAAGGAAAAATTCTATCAACTTTCATTGTGTCTTTGAAATCAGACCTAAAATGAAGAATAATTTTTTTCGTACATTACTGATGATTTCCAGCAGCTTAAAACCAAGCCAAACAAAATATCTATAATTTTTAATTAAACCCTATCTAATCAAATAATTGATGGCAAAGGGATAGCAACTCTTAGCTTAATAAAGTGGGTATTTATTAAACAGTTTCTGATTTTGCAACCTTTCCTTACATATAACCTGGCCTGTCTAGAGCTTAAGTACTTCATGAAATCAGACTGGATTTGAGCACATGCTTAAGCAGCATGTTGACACAGGCCTTGGGGATCTCTAAACAGGATTTATTACGGAACAATACATTTATTTCACTTCTGCTGAAGAAAGATTTGTCTGTCACGGAACACACTTCATTATGATCCACAAGAGGCTTTGGATGGTGTTCTGGTTGCTGTCCCTCCATTCCATGTCCATCCCTGCTGGATTTCCATCTTATTAAGTTTTCACTTTAAACTGTTCCCTAATCCAGTTTAAAGAAGTGTAGTGTGAGTGGACAGCAAGCCAGTGACTTAAGCACTCAGTGAGGTGGGGCAAGGAAAGCAGAGCAGCTCTGCAGAATTCAACTGCATCACAACAGACTCATTTTTAGCTACTTTTTACATTCTCTAATTATCCCTTACACTATCATTCTAATTACCCAGCTAGATGTCCTCAATGACAAGCACTTACAATCATACAGCTTAATTAAAACATAACTGAAATACCTGTGCTGATAAAAATACCTCCAGGAAAAAAACAAAAAAAAGCCTTGAGTATAAAGGAGGTTCACTTTACATTTGCTACTAGCCCCTCTCTCTGCTCTTTGCACCCTAACAGCAGAGTTTACATGGGTGCTCTGCAAATTAAGCTTGTATTTGTACTCAGGCAGCACAAGGAATTTGGAATAATATTCCTATTCTCCTATGAGAAAAAAAATCCTGTTCCAAATTTTACTGACGTTTTATTTAGTCACATATTTTTGTGCATAGTCGGTCAACAACTGGTGAAGCCAAGCAATTCAGTAGTAGTATTTTAGAGATTCTTTGCACAAGGTACACGTGGATCATGCAGGGAAGACAACCTTGGGCTCTCCAAAGTATTCAGGCTGATAAACATCTTTATACTGGCCTTTCAGAACAAAAATATGTGCTGCCCACATATGGGTCAAGTCCAGCAAAGATGACCAAAGGACTGGAGCATCTCTCCTATAAAGAGAAGCTGTGAGAGCTGGGACTGTTCAGGCTGCAGAAGGCTCAAGTGGGATTTTATCAATACATGTAAATGAGGTGATGGAAGCAGACACCTCTCAGTAGTACAAATTGAAATACAGGAAATTCAACCTAAACAGAAGTAAAAAAACCTTCTTATTGCAAAGATGCCAGACAGAGCATAGCCTCTGCTCTCTCTTTCTTCCATAGTACCTAATCAAAGCTGGATTGCTGCATGGCTTAGCATCCATCCCTTCAAAAGTATATAATGGTTCATTTAAACTCTTACGTTGAACTTTCTTTCCCTGTGACTTTTTGTTTTCTCTGTGTCCAGGCAGCTCTTATTCCTGACACATTCTCAGCAGCGTCTCATTCTGAAAATCTAATTAGCAATTCAGATAATACAGGAAAAGGTAGCTGCTATAATTTATAATTTTTACCAGTTGACGGGGTTCCCTACAGATCCTGAGGATGTATCTTAAAGCTGCAGAGTACAATAAAAATTTGTTATAAATCTGAGAAAAGAGAAACGTAGAGTTTCCAGAAATCAGTGCAGTATGCTTTTTATGCAATTTACCTTGTTACACCAATTTTCAAACTGCATTTTACCTCTTCATTATTGTATGCATCTGTGCCTTTTCTACTTAAATTATTCAAATTCAGCATTGACTTAGAAACTCCTCGAAAATCAAGAGTCACTTAATACACTAGCAGGAACATTACAGGTTAAATTATGAATATGCATCCTCATAATTTGTTTCATTGCATATGTAGGCGTGCACAGATTTTAAGCGCTATTATAAGATACTAGGAATTTAAATGAAATATTAATTAGAAAGCAATTACTGGATTTAGCAGCAGAGAGGTCTGGACAATAGTTTGCATCAGGATTTGTTTCGAAGCCACAGGAGAAAAGGAGACTGATGGTGCCATCTGTTGGTCAATTTAAAATGGACGTCGTTAATGGAGGTTTGTGGTCTCCCACGTTGGAGGTAACTCCAGAAAGCTTCACACCTGAGCAGTCTTAATCGTGACCCTCACTGTTCTCAGTCCAGGAGTGTGTGCAGAGCACACTGGAGCCACAACAGCTGGATTCTGAATGGCCGTGGTGGCAGCCGTGGAAATGTTTGTGTTTTGGCTGCTTCACACACCTTTTTCCTGTCTCCCTCTTCCACACCCCGTACCTTCTGTGCCCCATCTCTATTCACTTCCACACACACTGAGAATCATGTTGGCGCTTGGAGGAAATAAAGTTTTCTTTTCCTTTGAACGGTTTTGCTGACCAGATTCTCCCAATCACATTTCTGGCCTTTGTTCCCTACCAAGCAGGTGTTTTCTTTGTAATGAAGTAGAGGGGATTTTGGGTAATGGAATGGGCTGTCATGAGGCTGCCACAGCAAAATCACTTTCCAAACAGATTTTTTTAATCTTAGCACAGGAGAAAGGTGTGAAGAGCTCGGCCAGTAAAAGAACATTCAAATCCAGCCATCCACAGAGGCTGTTGGCACATTGTCATAGACATCATGTCTCACAGAAAGGCAACCACAGTCTGATTGCATTTCAGAATTAAATACAAAAAAGCCCATTTGGTTGGCCATGACAGCATAAGCCATGTCTATGTCCAGATGTGGACAATTTCAGTACACAACTCAGGAAACCATGAGGAGTAAAGGTGTAGTCAGCACATTCCACACACTTTCTGAACACTGTGGACTTGTGGATGTCTTCTGGAGACTTTGATAAGACTTGTCCCACAATAAAAACCATCACAAAAATGGCTTGCTACTGACCACTGGGAGTGGTGGTTCACTATGTTCTGTAGGATCAGTCTTTTAAATCCAGAAACAGATCCATGGAATTGCATCTTGTGATGCTCCAGCTCTGGTGCCAGCTCACAGGCGACAGCACTGACTGGGCTCTTCAGCCTGAAGTTCTGCACTCACTGCTGTCTTCTCCACAGCCCCAGGACTGAGTTCATTGCCCAGGCCCACAGTGTCCTGCCAGCTGAGGACGCGGTAATCTCTTGGCAAGGACTTCCAGACTGTCAGTGTCCATCAGACAGATGAAGAGAATCATCTCCTGAGGTGAGGCACCTTCCCAGATGAACTGCCAAGGCCTCAGAAATGTTTCTCCAGATAGAAAAGCTGTTTGCCCAGTGCCAAAACAGCATCAGAAGGTTGTTGAGTAGCACCACGGTGCCCTTTGTAAAGATGAAGGGAAAGAAGTACAGCAACAACACAAGGAAGAACAGAAATAAAATTTGGGTTGCGTGGGCATAAAACCCACATGCACATACATGATTACAGCCAAATATTATTTCTCTCTCACATAGGAATTAAAAGATTAAAGAGCTAATGAATATGCTGGCAGCAAGTATGAGCAGTAATAGGCTTAGGTAGGATGCTGGGCAACAGCATGATATGAAGACGGAGTGAGGCTCTTTTATAGATTTAAGGACATCACTTTCGAAACGCATTTACATATTTAGATTTACCATTGGTCTCTGTTCTTTTTTTCCACCCACAGCCAATTTTTGCAGCTAAGCCATTGACCAAGAGTGTGGAGAGGGTGGAGGGTGGAAGGGTGGTGATTAGTAGAGAAATAGAACAGACATTAACAGGTTATGAATTTCATGTCCATCCACAAAAATAAAAAAGCTAATTTCACCTTAAAACCAATATTTTTTCAATGACTATTAGCATGTTTGTCTATATAAAATGTCCTTGCAGGGAGAGGGGGAGGAAACCACTATACAAAACTTCCTCTTTGTTTGTATACGAAGCAAATAACCAAAATATCACAGTTTTGAATTCTCAACTCAAAATACATACAACAATCCTTTGCACAAGAAACCGTCAGTGCACTCTATTGTGACAAAGTGCAAGAGAGCACAGCAGCATGTTACACTCCATAACAGCTTTTGGTAAAATCATCAAAGGATATAAAGAACTGGAAAAGTATTTTCATAGTTTCACCAAATTTGGTTTGTTCTCCATAAGAATCTGACCTCTTACATTTGCCATAGCAAATGTTACTAAGCATTTTTTATTTTCTTCAACTTATTTAAATTAGGAGTAGCATAACTGAAGAGGGTAAGGGGCGGAGACAGGGAAGGAAAGGAGCTTTAGGCAATTGAATTTTCCAAAGTGTTTGGAGACGTAATTGGAAAATGTATTGAAAATGCTGCCAATCACCTTAATAGATGCAAATATCACAGGAGATACTCCTGTGGGACACCAGGAAAGAACTTCACTCTGTTTCCACTGAAAAGAAATTTCAGGCTACACCAAAATTTCATTAAACTCCATCAGACTCCGTGTCTGCTCCCAATCATACTGCTAATTATTACAATCATTATTATCTTCTAGTGCACAGGAAAACATTAAAATGTAAACACAAACCCACTCTGAATGAAAACACTTTAAGAATTCTGTAGTGTGAAAACTGCCCTGATGTGGAGACAAACAATCACAGCAGCCAAAAAAAAAAAAAATAGTGGTAAGAGAGATTGCCTGTATTATTTCACTATTTCTTTACAGTTTTTCCCTCAGATCCATGGTGTAAAAGTGTTCCGAATCTTTGGTCAAACTTCACTTTTCCAGTGTTTAGAGGACACTTTTCACCAACTACAGAACCACTATTTTTTCTTGCATCTCTTCAGATACTGAAACCAGGAATATGAGATTCAAACAATGTTACAGATACTACCACAGTGTTTTGAATTTAACAAGAATCGTAGAAATTTTAAGAGGTTTTCCTTTTTCTTTTAAGCTCTACACATAGAAAAAAATTTTGAATTAAGAAAAACAAGTGGGTTAAGCACCTACATAAAATGTTTGAGCGATCTATCTTTTACCAGTTCACTTCTTTTGCTACACAGTTTACCATCACTTGCTATTTGGAATTCACCACCTTATATATTTGGATGAGTCTTCTCTGGCTAAGCATCAAAAAGAAGGAATAAACATCACAAAGAAATAGATTTGCACCCTGACTGGTATGTTTTTCAAGACAAATATTGTAGAAAACAGGGGAGGAAATGGATAATATGCTGATCACATCCAGATGAAACGGCAGGAATTGAACCCAGCAAAGTGCCAGCATGGAAACTTGCATAGAATAACTGTTAATTTCCAGAAGAGCAGGTGGCTCACCAGGTATGTACAAGAGTCCTGACTTAAAAGATAGTTTCCTCTAAGCCCTGATGACAGACAGCACAAGGCACATTTGTCAGTGAAAGCAAACCACGGCACATCCTGCTCTTTATTCAGCTCCTGTAATCCTGTCTCAAGCCTTTGGTGCGCATCAAGAAGAGGAGTGCATTTATATGCCAGACTGACACATTGTACAGGAAAACATTGCACTGAGCTGTCATTCTTCATATGCAAAAACGAAACACGAGATTTACTACTGCCATCCTCAGTGACCTAGACTAAAGCAACCCCAACAGCAGGTGGTTTAGCTGTTTTGATTTAGCTCTTATCTAGGAAACTCACATAAACCCCGTTTTGCATATCTAAATCTTCAATATAATGGTGCTGAGTAAAATTGCAGAGCAAAGCAGGGCTCCAGTGTTGGAGCACTGAAAATGCCTGGGCAGAGATGTTATCCACGATCACAGAAGTTATGGAGGACCACACAAAACCCTGGCAAAGAGCAGGCTGTGTGTTTGCTGTCTGACAACAGCACACAAACTGACTGCAGACTAACACATTTCTGAGCTCAGGCAGAAGCTGTTTGGCGGCCACAGAACAAAAAGGCAGAAGCACACATATGTACAAAGAGACCCATAGAACCACAGAATCCAACCCCCCCTCTCCAATGGCAGTTTGAATGCCATCATCTTAGTTTAATTTTTAATTAGATTTTATTGTAACAAATACCATGGATTGTGCTACAGCTTGCATACATGAGTAATGCTGCCAAGACTGCTAATAAAATATTATGTCTTTTCACAATTTAGATAATCACAAATCTGCCCTTTTCTTTCAGCCAAAACCCATTCTTAAAATTCAGAATGAAAGGTTGTTTTAAGTTGATGAAATAGGCAAGATAATTGCAGAAACAGCTCATTTCTCTCAGAGATGATAAAAAAGATACAATGACCACCCCTCACCCACAAAATCCTATTTATTATTGCTTGGGACATTTGCACAAATTCTGGAATGCAGTTTTATGATGCCTTTTTTTTTTTTACCATGCTGTTACATCCTCTTTCACACAGTGTTTTGAAACATATTCACATTAGACCCTTTTGTCTTCTACATAGAATATTTATGGAAGATTTTTACTGCAAGTAATAAATTAATTAATAATGGTAGATTGTAATACCAAGAGCTAAAAACCAGCCCCTGTAAAATACTACCTTCTCAAAGAAGTTAATGCTCATCCTTTAGACAAGACACCAACCTATCAGAGAAGATATTTCTATCCTGAAAGAGATTGATTAGAGTACCTATGGGGTTATTTTTATACATTCGGAATCTTCAACATGATGATGCACGCCATAAAGGGCATCTGAATAAAATAAGGAACTAATTTGGATGTATTATCACCTAGTCATAAAACTGAACCTCTTGTCTTTCTTTATGGCAAGGAGAAACTTTGTTTCTGAAGCACTGAAACAGTTTTGTACAGTAATTTTCTGAAGTTGCCATTTTTCAAATGTCATACAGATACTTTAGATAAGGACAGTGGTTTCCAGACAGTGGGTTCCATCTACTACTGTGTCTTTCTTTCAATGTACACATTGCACTTGCCCACTAAATGCTGAAGTTATATACTCCTCTTTCAGATAACTGTTTAGGACATCTACATTTAGTTGCAAACTACCATATATTAACTGCTTGATGCAACTTATGCCAGCATTAAGGATATTTTATATGCTCAGGCAGAGGGAATTTTTGGAAATATAACCAGTTTTAAATGTGAGATGACACCACAGTACAAAACACTGATTAACTGGTTATATTTAGAACTATATCAGTTTAAAGACTATTTATTTTTTTCAAATATAAAATGTCTCTTCCATTGAGTTAATGTAACAAAGGGGTTGATTTGGAGTTGCTTGGTTTGTTTGGCATTTTAGGGAGGTTTTTTGGGCTTTTTGTTTTAGTTTTTTTTTTTAATTTCAATGCTTTGCTGAGGTGATTAATAACTTCTGTAACCATTCTTGGGGCTTATGGATGTCTACGCAGATCTGCTTTTCTTTAGTGGGATGGAAAACATTAAGAATTCCTTAGTGTTTGATAGTGTCCCACATAACATCCTTGCCTCTAAACTGGAGAGACATGAATTTGGCAGATGGGCTGCTATGCAGATCAGGAATTGGCTGGAAGGTTACACTCGGAGTTGTGGTCGAAAGGTTGATGTCCAGGTGTAGGGAGCAGTGACAAGTGGCATCCTCAGGTGTCGGTATTGAGACTGGCACAGTTTAACACCCTCACTGGTGTCATGGACAGTGGGACTGAGTGCAGGTTGAGGGAGGTGACTCTCCAGTTCTACTCTGCTCTTGTGAGATCCCACCTGGAGTGCTGCATCCAGTTCTTAGGCCCCCACCATCAGCAGGACATGGACCTCTTGGAGTGAATCCAGAGGAAGACACAAAGATGATCAGGGCTAGAGTCCCTCTCCTATGAGCAAAGGCTGAGAGAGTTGGGATTGTTCAGCCTGGAGACGTGAAGGCTCCAGGAAGACCAACTGGCAGCCTTCCAGCACCTAAAGGGGGTTTATAAGAAAGCTGGAGAAGCTCTTTTCCCAACAGCATGTAGGGGTAGGACAAGGGGAATGGCATTAAGCTGAAAGAAGGCAGGTTTAAACTAGATATTAGGAAGAAATTCTTTACTGTGAGGGTGGTGAGACACTGGAACAGGCTGCCCAGAGAAGCTGTGGATGCCCATCCCTGGAAGTGTTCAAGGCCAGGTTGTATGGGGCTTTGAGAAACCTGATCTAGTGGAAGATGTTCCTGCCCACAGCAGGGAGGTTGAAACAAGATGATCTTTAAGGTCTCTTCCAGCCCAAACTATTCTACGATTCTAGATCCAAAAAGCAAGTTAAAAAATTTGTGAGATTCACTGCTTTTAAATTAGCTGTAGAACTTCAAGACAAATGAAATTGAGGATTTTTTTTTTAAATTTACAGAAGAATTTTTAAAAATAAAATAATCACAAAACAAACCCTCACAATTTTCCAGATGTATTAATTTAGAGGACAAGATTCTCCTCCAGCTTTCACCAATCTAAATTAGAACAACAGAAATGAAACCAAATGGCAGCATTGTAACAATGGCATAAAAGAAAAAGGCTGTTAATTTTATTGCCACAGCCTTCAGAAAACTGGAGACAATACAAGAAACACAGAATGTGTGAAAAGCTCTGCATAATACTTCATCTTCCCACCAGCCAAGGGTGCAATCTCAGCAGTGCTCTGAGTGAGCTGTGCAGCATGTATTACTCCAGCACTTGAGGAAATCCATGCATCTCAAATCATGCAATATCCCAGATGCCAGTGATTAACAGAGGTAACTGTTTTATCCAGATCTCTGTGGGCATGAAAATGTGCGCTCGTCTAGGAAAGCGAACTCTGGGCAAACAATTCTGTTTCAAGCTGGATGGAGGCAGCACAAGGGTTAAGAAAAACTTTACCAGCCGTGTTGTATTGGAGCAATCACTATAATGCCAGTGCTCTGGGCAATGACAATCTGTTAGGTCTTTTCTAAACCCAGTACAAGCATTTGTAATGCAAATGTTAGCACGATGAATATATCACACTGTTCCTACATCCACTGATACCAGCGAGGGGACGAATCATGTGGCCCCATCCTTCCTCTGCGGCAGCTTGTTCCCTTTAGCTCTTGTTTACTTCCCTGTGTTTTCTCTAATCTAGTTCTAAATGTCATTAAGCACAGTGCTTGTTGTTTAGGACTAGTTATAGCATCTTAACCTATTTTCTCCCCTTTCATGTGATTTTTAACATGGTTTTGTTGAGCTGTGTTCATGGTACCCTGAGTTCAGCACTCTATGAACAATCCTCCTGTTTGGAAATTGGGAACAGGAATAACAGCCAAGAGTTGTGAGAAATTTATGGCTCGATTTCCTTGGAATCTGTACGCTTGGTAAAATATTTAGAAAAACTGGGAGAACGGGTCTCCAACTGAGAAAGGTTCAAAGATAAAGAAGAATGGTCTAAAGGAAAATTATTATCATTTGATATTGCCATTCAGTTAGCTGCACAAAATACACAGATAAATAATACACATACAGCCTTTTGTGTGCAACACCAACTCATTAGCTCAGTCTCACAAACATTTTTTGTTTAGAAGCCACCATAAGAATTTTACACAGAAGTGTTGAACACTTGGAAAACCAGCTTATTTTTCTGACTGACTTTTCATGGATGTGCGAGAAACAGCCCTCAATTTTGTTGACAGATCTGTAGAACAAATTGGAAAGAGTTACATGAGAATATCCACCTTTTTCCTGACAAAATCACTCCACTTACAGCTCACTATGCAAATGAACACGAAGATTTTTTACAGTTTCCCACTGCCCTTTGTTAAAATAAACAAATACACCTCTCAGGAATAAAAGAAGTGAATCCAGTAACTTATCTTGCAAGAAATTAGCAGAAACAAATATATGACAAAGTACATTAGTCATATTCAATAGTTTAAGTCAGTTTTGATGGCCAAAAACAAACAGAAAACTAATTTTTCAACTTATTTCTCCTTTCTTTTAAATGCATATTTGAAAACTAGTAACCCACCAAATGTGCAAGGTCACAGCCCTGTTCTGTCGAGGCAGACACATCTGTAAGAGCAGTAGGCATGAAATAAAATTTCAGGGGTTTTGCAGAAGTGCTGAGGTGGAGTTCACAGCTTCTCACTTCTAGTTCTACAGAGACAAGAAGATAGTGATAAGTGATATGACCTAAGAATTACACTGGAGAACCTGCCATGACATGTACGTGAGCTGAAAAAAACACAAGAAAAAGGTGCTAAGCCATCTGCACAGAGGGTGAGCTTCCACACAGTTAAAATGTCTACAGAAATCTCACAGTGAGGGCTAGGAAATACAGCATAGACAAGAAAAGTGGGAACTGATCTCGTCCAGTCTCAATGTTCAGTAGCAGAAGAAATTCCCATGCCAAGTGGTGCATTTGCAAACCAGTAGAAACTCACAATCCCTTTGAATTAGCACAGTGTCACTGGACTGACCATTGCAAAAATAAGAAGTAAAACAGCAAGGAAAAGCAGTTTTACCTGATTTACCTAAATTTTATTTCTATCCCTATGTATTTACTAGTTTAAGAAATCACTGCTTCTAAACATGAAGACGGAAAGTGTGAAGACCTATGAATACATTTTCAACAGTATCTAGCACCAGAGCTATTCACAAAATCTGAAATATTTAACAGTGAAGGCTAAAGTTAAACTGACATAACCTTCACACACGGACATAAGTAAAGCAGGAAAAAGTTTTATCTTTAAAACAGGAATAAGCAACTATTTACCATTATACCATAGGACTGAACAACTATTTGTGTTGATAAGGTAAGTTAACAACTTGAAGACATAAGTCTTGTTTGACTGAACATCACCTGTCCCTGCAATAGACTCATGTACCTAATCAGGAGTTTGTTATGAAAATCCAACACTACATGTAAAGGGCTTCAATGATTAAATGAAACACTATTTCTCAAATTCTGTCACTGACAATCAAGGACTCACAGAACATTCTTGGTTCTGTTCAAAGTTGTCCCCAAGCATGCAAGTCACTAGGAATCAGTATTCTTCATCTACCTGGCTGCATATACTGAAAACAAAATGAAAAACAGCCATTATAGAACACGGGTTAGGCAGGTCATTAGCTTTGTACTTTACAGAGTAAAAGAGTTAAACTCATCAAAAACTACTTTAGAGGAAAAGAAGTTTTAGACTTGATAGCATGTAGCAACTTTCTTTATTGTATTTCTAAATGTATAGAACAATTCCAGTTTGAATGGAAACAAACAAATTATTAATACTTTAAAACAACAAAGTGTCTTGGGGTGACTCTATCATGTGTATCCCCTATCATGCTCTATGCCCAAAAAGTAATATTGTGCCTTTTCTGTGCCTTTAAACTGAGCTTGAGAAAAAAAAAAACCCAGATGAACTTTCCAAAGCAGCTTCTCAAGGACACAGAGATTACACTCCTCAGTGTGGTCTGACTGCGGAAGGCACGAAGGGAGCACCCTGCTTGCTTTTTCTTCAACCAGCTGGTTTTTTTTCCCTCTTGGCATGAGACGAAGAGCTGAATTTTGTTTCCTGGGACTTCGTTTTTTTCCCTTCTTCTCTTCTGAACTGTTTCAACAACATCAGAACACATCAGGAGAATTTTCTCCCCGAGGCCCGGGGGTGGGCCCACGCCCTCACCGACCAGCTCCGAGGAGGAGAGAGACCACACCTACAGAAGGACTCTGAAATCTTCCCAGGTTTCTCTCTATAGCGGGGGTTTTAATTCATTATTTAGCATCGTTATCCTTTTCCTGTGTGTTTGTTAAAATAAATAGTTTTTATCTCTTTCACTTTCCTTCGAGGAAAAATTTCCTTTTTTTCCTGAACCCTGTGGGGGGAAGGGTGGTTGCAACCTGGTTTTCTCTCAGGGGCTATATTACTAGATTTTGGCCAAACCGGCACTGTTCACATCTCTTCCTTAAAGTATTTATTTAACATTATCTTCATTTCTTAGGGAAAAAAAGATACAATTCTATTTAGCATATCAATGAAATCAGAAGGGAAGTCCTACTGAAGGACTAACTCTCCTTAATGCCCTTATTCTCCCTTCATTATGCCACTGATGTCCCATGACAACAACATTAATTTGACATGGATGAGTTATGACCCACTGTTTCTTGCACAAGTCTCAGGAAGCCTAAGGCAGGGTTTTTCTGCTTTGGGTATTGGGGCCAGAAAGACCATGCAGAAAACCAGTGCAATAGAAGGAGCAATTAAGCTACAGGTTGTTTTGCTGTAAGCAGTTAACCAGCTGTGCCTAATAAATTATTTGATTATACAACATCTTATAGCTTTGACATCGATTGTAACCGTGCATAAAACTAACATTCAGTGGCTTTGTATATTTGCTTGTGCAATGATAGCTTTAATTCCTCCTGGCACTCGTTAGCGCACCCTGGCAATCCAAAGCACTGTTGGGTTTTCCATACCAATGGTCAGCATGCTCAGAGCACCTCAAAACCGTGGACTAAAATGCAACAATCTTGAGAAGGAAGTGGGAAACGATTGCTACTACTGTTTGCTGCTGGGAAACAAGGCCACTCTCACTCAGAGCAGAAATGAGTAAGAGGGGGAAACTGCGGCACAGATACATTCTATGTGTGTATATTTACAATGGACACAAACACAGGTGAACACACAAAACACAACTCAGTAGAGGTGTCCAAGAAATTCCTGAACTAGAAGCCTGATTTTTTTTTTTTTAAGAGGTACAATTCCATGCTAATGTACACAGCCTGTTTCTGGCACTTGCACTACCTTCCTCAGGAGCTCTCCATTATCTCTACATGCAGAGCTTCATGTTTGAGAGCTGTAACTATGGACTTCACATCCCCAGTCCCACACTCAGCCCACGCTACTCTGCATCCTCACGAAAGAAAGGGGAATTTGCTCTGTGCAAGGTCTTGCACAAACGTGAATTAAAAAAAAAAAAATCGCTGTGAAACAGCCCTCACAATCACTCCAAGTCTGAAGAGTTTCCCCTCATCATGACAACCATTTCCTCAAAAATGCTGGCATACGATTCCTCTTCATCTTCTCATGTGGCCACAAAGAACTGTGGACCCTGTCATTGTTCTCTAGCTGAATGTCCCAGTCCTCCATCGAGGACTCACAAATTGTCAAGATGACTCAGAGGACCATCACACATCACGTATAACAAAGCAGTGAATTAAGCACATCTCCAAAAAATTCAGACAGCAATTCATAAACTATTAAATGGAAGATTATAATAACAAATAGATGAATGCAGTCCTCCATGGATAATACATGTACAAAAATGCTAATCTTTGAGGCTAAATTATTCACCACGAATGAGTCAATCAGCCCTATTCCCTCACAGACCACTATTTCCGGAGGCTATTTATAAGTGAGACAAAATTGATGTGCTTGTATCATCTATTTCTGTACAAGGGGAAAGTGCATGATAATCCTCTTTTTATTCCCTTTATTAAGGCATTCCATGAATGTGAATGGCAACAAAAACCACAAGAACCATCTGTAATTGATACTGCAGTGACAGCTAAACTGCAAGTTAGTGAATTTGGCCAACATTACAAATTTCCTCGGTTCTGATCAGGCACTTAATAATGAAATACCTCATTTATTAAGTGATGTAGCCAGCAGAACTCTGAACAAAACAGCCCATGCCAGAATGCTGTCACAATCATGTAAAATACCTGTTTTACAGAGACAGTTCTTTAAACTAAAATATCTAATTCCCAGGAGCAGCTACAATCAGAAATCACTACTGCAAAAATAAGCACATCACACGGATTTCTCTTCCCTGACTTCCCAGCCAGCTGTATTTTCCCCAGCCACAGGATCCCCTCCTACTTGTAGGGACTCAGATCTTTGGGACAGCACAGAGAATAACGCAAGTCCAATAAAAGCACTTTTCTGCTGAAAGAAGGATCAACCGCTTGAGCACAGGTTCAGAACAGCTTTAAGGGACTGGGACATCAGAACCCTCTGTGGTCCATGTTCTCCCTCTAACGCAGGGCCAAGGTCCATAACTGTCACACACGCTTTTTTGGCAGTTCCAGCTCTATCAGAATCAAGGCGTAAGTGAACTTAGTGATGCTGTTTTACAAGCAAACATTTGCCGTGCTAGTCACTTAAAAAACTTGTAAAGAAAAAAAGAGCCACCACAGAGAGACACATTTTCAGATACAATTTAAAGGTTAAGCCAGACAAGTTCCCTGAATCAGGATCTAATGAGACTCCAAGGCTCAGCTCAGGAGACTTGATACTGTATGAGCAAAGGAGAGGCTGCTCACACCTCTTCCGTCAGTAACAGCTGAGCCTCCCAGAAGGATACAGACACTTCCATGGATCCTGGCTACCTCGTTTACCAATGAAACATCCCAATTAACTTCTATAGGGATTATGCATCGAATTCTTGCTGAAATTTATGTACCCAAATGTCTTTCCTGGCTTTGTAGGATTGAGTCCTCATTTACATGTGGCTGAGTGCCTCTCCACATCCTTGGAAATGGCATATGTTTTATCCTAGCTGTATAAAGTGACAATAGCAACAAAGGGTTAAGAAAGAAACTGTTAAGCATCATGTAAAAATAGAGTTTAAACTAATCAAAAATAAATTAAATGCCTTTTTAAACTGGGAAAACAACATCAGTCTAATTTTTTTTTTAAATACTGACACACAGACAACAAAGAGAGCATAGATTCAACTAAAATCAAATGAGATTCAAAATTGCTTCCAGTGTTGGTGCTGAAAACAAAGCATGCACAAGGGTCTACTACACTGCTCTCTTTCAAGGCATAAACCAGGTCTGCAATAAACTGCTCGATGCTGTCTTGCTGGTCATAAACCTACCGAAAAAAAAAGAAAAAAAGAGATATGCCATTTTTTATAACACTTTAGGGTCCAATGCAATATAAAATATATCTTTCTGGCACTGTGTGCTTTCGGAGCAGATTCTAGTGACTTTGAGGTTTATATACACTTTTGTCAGAGAGGAACTGAATATATTTCTTGTTCGATTGGGCCATAGGCAGCTATAGCTGTTCCCAAATGACAGTGTAAATGACAAGCATTCTGAACCCCAGGGAAAATATAAATCATTAACAACAAGACCAAGATAAGAGCTCCTTGAACTGACATTTCCAGTTTTAAGAGATAGATTTCTATTCCCTTTATATTTAAAAGAAATGTTAACTTTCCTAAATATATTAAAATTACTTTATCTTCACATGGATGCAAGAATACCATCACAACTCCACTTCATAAATGTAACCCCAAAAGACCATCTCTTTAGAGCGTTTCTTTGACCACACTGCCATTTTCATTGCCTCCTTCCAGGTGGCTCCTTTGGTTGTTCACCACAAGTAGTGCAGGTGTATAGGCTTTCCCTGGCCTATCCCAAATTCCACTCCACCTCCACACCCTCACAGACCACGCTTATTCCTTCAATTCTCGTTAAGCTTTTAGGACACTGTTATTACTTTGCTTCTGACAGGAGTCTTTTGTTTTCTCCTTATTGACAAAGGGTTTTTTCTAAAGCTTAACTTCTTTTTACCTTGATACCTATGCACAGACAATGCGTGAGGCTACATAAATTAACTTCTGCTTTCTTTGCACTGCCCAGTTTGCTGACATTCACATGCTATTTCTTACTGTTTTGGGACAATATATTCTCTGGGGGATGGACTGATTTCTTTTTTTCCACCCCATTTTACGGCACTCCAAGCCCAAAGCAGCCATGTTCCTAGATAACAATGTCAAACAAATAACGAACAGCAATAACCTTAAGCTGGATTTTCTTGGTTTGTAAGGCATTATTTCAGAACAACTACTTGTAGTGTCTTTTACTCAAAAAAGACCTCCCAAAAACACACACACGTTCTCAAATCTGAACCTATTTAACCTATGTAACCTATTTATTTATTTTAATAAGTCTTGATGTGTTAAACCTTGATCTGTCGTCAACTCTAGCTAAATGAAATATAGCAACTTTACCACTAATGCAGCATTTTTCCTGGGCAAATTACACTGTATTTTATCTCAGAGATACATAGGGAGTACAAAGAATAACACAACCAAAAAGATCTTCTCTTTAGGATCAGCAGATCTAGGTTACAAGGCAAATTATTTGAAGACAAGTTGCTGAGGCAATATTCCATCAAAATGACTACTATCAGCCATAAACATATGGGACCCTCTAACTACCCAGGGTAATAAGTCTTGTATATTATTGCTGGGAATTCCTTCAAAGCCCAAATCATTTTTAGTTTGTAAAGCTCCCTAATTTATTTTCCATGGTTGGGAGGAATCTGCTGCTAAACTAAAAATACAGTTTTACCCCCCATTATCTCTGCACATAAAGAGTCACAGAGCTTTGGGCTAGAATTAACATGAGATAGGCTATTATGACTGCAAGAACATTTAGCAGTCCCTGTTGACTTTGCAGTTTGCAATAAATATCCTCCCCATAATATCTTACTCTATTTTTTGCTAAACTTGATGCCTTGAGGAAGTCTTGAAGCTTGTGATAAAATGCTAACAGTATTTACCTATTTTGTTGCTAGCCTGGATTTCCTTTTCTCCCTGGGAAAAGTCATTTAAAGAAATAATATTTGCAAGCAAAAGCTCTTAAAAGTGTAACCTCTGATTTCATGAATGCCCTACAGAAATATGATGTCCTACTGTACTTGATTACTGAAGCAAAACTGACTCTGCTTGTATAAAGTAACAGCACTATTTTATAGCGAAGCATTTGCTCTTCTACGAAGGAAAAACCTTGTAATCAGATGTGAAGGTTATAAAAGATGCAGTCTGCAAGTCAGAAGTGTCCTATTATCACCAATCAAGGTGATAATTAAGACCAGATTTCTGTAAGGAGGGGGTAGGCATTTAGAGGGCTTCACAAAGTACTGAACTTCATGCACGTAATGCATGTTCAAAGTACTCTTACTTTATTAGGAAAATGCTGAAAGTGGCTAAAAGTAAGGTGTACTCTTGCATACATAACTATCTTACTTTGTTGGGCTGATTCTGTGCAACAGAAAAAACTTGCCTACTCTCACATACACTAAGAATGAGGGAGTTTGGCAGTTTTCTTTTTGTTGGTGGGGATTTTTTTAGGGGTGGGTTTTGAGGGTTTTTGGTTGGCTTTTTTTTCCCCCAGAATTTTTCATAAATGCATTCAGGAGCAAAAAACTGAGGCGAAGACAACATCCTTGATACATTCAAGGTTCCAGTTCACTAAAAGCTTTTCAGCAAACTAGAGTAACATTTCACATTTCAGGCACTACAGTTTTCCTTTAACGCATTCTTGCTGGTTTTTACTTATTCATAGGTCTGTCAAGTGAATTCAGCAGATTATCAAGCAAAAACATGCACATCACAAATACCCTCTCTCATAAAAAGACAATCTCCATAGATGTCAACAAGTACTCACAAGAACGAATTGAATCAAGCCATGCCTACACACCTAAATGTGCGTTTCCCTCTACCCTGTGTGCCTGGTACGATGTAAGGTTTCGAAGAGTAGCAGTCTGCTGGCAGTTGATCCTTTTCAGACAAAGCAAGAAACAATTAAGTTATGAATAAGACCAACAATACACTCTCTGCTTCACATACGTGCCCAGTTCAACTTAAATCGTGAACAGAGGGAAAGCAAGACATTCTCGTATTTCAGATTCACTACATTCCTCTAAATCCATAAAACTATACTTCTTAAAAGTTAAAATGTTTAGAATTATAAACTATTTCCAAATAGGTAATCCACTGATCTTTAGCTTACTGACTTGTCTCCCTTTTGCCACCTCATTTATTGTGGCATTATTCTTACTGGACAGCAATTGACTACGGCCATTATTTGCAGACAGTTAGTCTTCTCTTATGGAATCTATTTCAATAATTTTACTTTCAGTGTTTATAAAGGTTATTTCATACCTGTGCATTTGCTCGATGTGAATCCCAATTTTCCTCCTACAAATGAGGTATTTTTCAGTTGTCATGAGCTTTCCACAGATGTTGCTGGGAAGTTGTCTAATCTGCAAGGTGAGGGCGAGATATGCTGTATAAAACACAGGTTTTTTACACTTTCACAAATAAATAAGTGGTTTATTTTTTAACAAAGCAGGCAAATGAGTTTGAACTCATTTGAACCCTCTAGAACTGCAGCACTGGAGGAAACCTCCACCATCTTACAGCCACAGCATTTCCCCAACTGTTCCTCTTCACCTTCTTTATCCTCTTCCCTAGGGCTCTCTTCATTTATTCCTAGAATTTCCAACTCCTTACTCTTCAAAAATTCTCACTCCCTGCCCTTTTGTGCTGGCCACCGGCCCTTGCATGCCCCTTTCTGCTTCACCTTCTTCCAATCCTCACAGATTTTGTGCCTTTGGCCTGTATTTCCATGCCCTGCCCACCATGGAGAGCACACTCCCATTTCCAGGTGCCATTAGTAATGAGTGCAATTAGAGATAACAGGATAACACACACCCAGTCTTCGGCAGAGCCACACATTTAACACATCCATAACATGCCCCTGGTGCCACTGCCCATCTGGGTGTTGGGGTGAACTGCAGCCAGAGCTTCATTAGGGTCTGCAGTTTTCTCCCTGCTTTTTCCTTTCTGCCCCACTCCTAGCTCAGCCCACCTTCATATGACAAGGGATAAAGTCATGTAGCCTTGAGTACAATCTCACAAACTCTTATGTAAGTTTGATTCCTGTGGAGCTCCTCCAGGATAAGGTAAAGCACTGCAGATTTTGGAAAGTGGCCACTTGCTGAGGCACCGAAGACACTTCTCCTCGTAACTTTATTTTACGTGTAAAGTACTATGCATTTCATATAGCAATACATTTATACAGTCTTTGATCATTTGTCTTTCTCAGACCTCTGTAATTTTCAATTTAACCACTTCATTCTTCACTACGCATGGCCTCATTTCATTTCCTCGTATCTGCAGAGCAGGAATTAGACGGGCCCAGAAGAGATCAAACAGTGCTGAATTTGGGTCATTATCCACAAAGCATCCCAAGACAGCCTGCCTCAGCTGTCAGTGAAAGTTCACTTGCAATGTTTTACTCACACTAGAAAAGGAGACAGGGAAAACTAGTAACCTTCATTAGACCAGAAAGCTTAAAAAGATTTAAAGCATAGCCTCAAGAGCTTCTTCAGGACTCACGTGTCTGAAGGCTCAGCTCTCCTTTTTCTCCTAAGGGCATGGTCAGGAAAAGATTTTTTTTTTTTCAAATCAGACACTTTATCCACTATTCGTAAGAACAGTACCTGAAAGCACCGGTTTGTATGGGGCTCCTCATTGCAGCCATTTCATCTGACCACCTGAACATGTTTAGATTTAAGCAGACTGAACCTCATCACCTGGTTTAAATTAACTATGTGCTTAAATACTCCAATGCACCAGTGCTAGAGTAGCTTATCTATACCACTAAAAACAAGCCCTCTCTCCCTTCATTTTCTAAGTACAGCTCTAGAACACTGGGCACCAGCTTTTCTCCTGTTAATCTGTTTTGGTTATCCATTCATTTTTCATAGTTTGACTTGGAGGTTTTCATTTCCAAATTAATACAGGATATTATATCATCCTTCTAAACCAGTTTTGTGTGTCCCATTTTCACACTAAATCCAACAAACAGGAAACACACAGTCCCTGCTTTGGTTTGCTAGTGATATTTGCATACAGTCACTAAGGACAGGTTATTTATTCCATCTGATTGATTTTTAAAGTTTGTCTGTAGCATCAAAAAGTAAGATTATTTTTTACATTTTGATTGGTGATTAGATTCTGAACCAAGTCAGAATCTAAAAGAAACACTGATATTTAAACATTATTAATTTAAAAGATAAATTCGAGGGCTTCTCTTATCACTGCTACCCATACATACAATAGCATCCCAGCATTCAGGCTTATAACACAGAAAAGTAAGTCTTGGCAAGCAATAGCTCAGGCATGCAGTATTTATTGCAGTCATGAAGCCTATTATGGACATCTTTGTTTATCTCATCACAATTAAACATTCATGAAGAAATATTATGGAAAAATGCATTTCTGGTCTCATAGCTAATTAGCACAATTTAAGAGTACCCCGTAGTTAAGCTGCCCAGCCTCTCTCTCAAGGAAAGTGGGGATCTGAATCTAAATTACAAGTGCTCTCCTCCCCCTCATCTGTGCGTTTTCGAAACCAGGATTTCAGTCTTGCTTACTAACCCATGTCTGACTGATCTGACCTTACAAAGAGTACAGATGTACAGGGACAAACTTGTAAAGTGTATTTTATTTAACTTGCCTCATAGAGAATCGCTAAATTTCCACAGTATCTATGTCATCACACGTGGTCTGGATTTCAGCCTAGAGCAATCAGTGAAAAATAACTAAGGGACATACAAAAAACAATGAAAACTTGCTATTTACAACAAAATCAGTGTTTTCAGAAAATCAAGGAATACTGACACCAAGCACATAGTCTGTACCTTCCTATGTCCACATACATCCTTATACTGCTATTATAATATTCTAATAGATTGTTTCTCCATGCAAGGTTATAAAAGTGTGGTTTATTAGGGTACTGCAACCATAAACTTACAATTGTTTCTTGGGTTGAATTTATATCTAGCCATCAAAATGCATTACTACATTCCAGTCACTTCTTTTTTTCCTTGCATATTAACATAATCCTCCCAACACTTCAAAGTAAGTGAAGTTATATCTAGTTGCTCTTCAAACCTACAGCTCTGTGGTTTTTAATAAAGGTCCTCTTTTTATTTTCTAAGGGCATGATGCATATGCAGGCAATAGCCAACGATGAAACCACAGCTACGTTATGAACTACCTTATTAAAAATTAAGGATTGTAATTACACATTGAAACCCAAGAAAATTATTATTCCTTTTTGCATACTCTTGTGCTTGTGACCCTTAGACAAAGGCATATCCTAGAAAACTAATGTGTGATCAGTTCTCCAGACTCAGCAATGGCTTGGTGTGAGGGCCCAGAGCCGGGATGCTCCTGAACAAAAAATCCCGAAACCCACGGTTCATCTGTCAGGGACAGGCAGTGATCCCACTGTTTAATTGTGTGTTTAATTGTGACCTGTGCCCAAATCCCTCCACATGCCCACGCACCAGGTTGCCTTATAGAAGATTGCTGAATTTCCATAATATCTGTGTACACATGCTCTGGATTTCAGCCTGGAATAATCAGTGAAAAATAACTAAAGGGACACAGGAAAACAGCGAAAACACGCTGTTTGCAATGAGACCAGTGTGTTCCGAAAACCAAGCGGCGAACCCGCAGAGCACCACGCTGCCGAATTAACTTTTAATATGTTTTCATTCTAATCTTTAATAATTACACGTACAAGAAGAAAACCCAAACCACCGAGCGGGGCAGGGAGCAGGAAGCCGGGACATCACCGCCCCGTCCCGGCTGCGGGCTCGTCCCCAGGATGGCCGGGCCGGTCCTGCAGCGCCTCTCCCGCGGCCCGGGGCGGCCAAACGAGGGCGGCCAGACGAGGGCGGCCAGACAGAGAAACCTCGCAGACAGGAAGAG
>VZTD01000305.1:2312947-2354948 GCA_013397725.1 Rhagologus leucostigma
GCAGGGAGAGGAGCCGGAGAGGGGCGGGAGGCCCCGGCCCGCCCGCCGTGACTCACCGGCGGCGTTCGGGGAGAGTCCCCGGGCCGGCCCGGCCCTGGCACAGCGGGGCAGGCGATTCCCGGCGCACCGGGAGGGCTGGGAGCCGGGCCCGGGGATCCCCGGACGTGGGTGAGGGAGGAGGAGGAGCAGCATCTCTCGCTGGCAGCTCGGGAAACAAAACAGGCCCGCCAGGAGTTGCCGGGGCCCAGGGGGAGCCGGGACGCGAGCGGTGCCGCTGTGCGGGAGCCACGTCCAGGCTGCGGAAGCCGCCACCGCCCGGCCCTGGGCTCCCCCCGGGTGTGGAAACAACTTGGTCTTGGTTCTCTGTAGCGAGCCTGGCATTCCAAAACGCTTAAACTTCGGCAGGAATAACGATCCCCAAAGTAAAGCCCAGAAAGATGCCTTACCTGCCAGCAGGCCGCTGGGCGATGCTCAGCTCTCCACACTGTCGTGCCCCAGGGTTGGTGAGCCCTAGGTCTGGCTCTCTGGCGTGTTGGGTGGGTGCCCCGTGTCAAATCTGGTGGCTCGGCCTTTGATAAGGGCTCGCAAAAAATGATGCTGCTCATCAACCAGTTATGTGTCACCGGAGGACAGAGAACACGCACAGGTCCCACCTGGCTCTTGCCATTTTAGAATTTTCCTTCCCTGAGAAGGGAGGAAGGGGAGTTGGTGCTAAGCTTCCGTGACCAAGGAAGGATTGCAGGAGCCAGGTCAAGCCCTTCTGCATGTCTCTCGTCCAACCTGTTTTAAGGAATGGAGGTGCTTCCTCCTTGCCGTCGTGCGTGTGTGACGGCAGCGTGACACACAGGAGTGGCTATTGGCAAAAGACTATCTCAGAATAACCTGTCATAGTCTGTCTGCTCAAGTAACTAGGGATTTGCCTCAGTTATCAGAGAAAAACAAGAACCAGGTTCTCATCTTGGCCTTCACTTCTAAAAACAAATGTAAAACACTTCTAAAAACAAAAGGTCTGAAACTGCAGATAGCTGTTTTCAGTTTATTGCTGTCCTTAGTTTGAGCCACTATGGGAGATCAGAAACCACAAAAATAAGCATCATGCTCACCCTTACTGTCTCCTGAGTTAAGTACTGTTCTTATTTGTTATCATCTTAAAGTTCCTACCTCTCAAGCTCACTACACTAACAATTTTTTTTTAATAGTGTAGTTAGAAAAGCCAGTCTTGTATGCAGGTATTAAGCTTTTTCTCTCAATTTCACCAAGTGGAGCTGTGCAAGTGATATCTTTTATCATTTATCTCCCTTCAAAATTCTTTGCCTGTAGCATTTTCAGGATGATTTTCACTGCTGCTTTGCCTGTGTGAAGAATGCAGTTATATTCCGTGCCATCTTTCGGTTCTTAGTTATTGTCCACTGAAAAGTCTGCGTCTCCCAAGGATGCTTTTTGTGTAGTACTCATAGCAGTAGTAGCATTGTAAAAACAGGTGTCGTTTTCACACTGGTTTTTATGAATATATATTTCTTTGACCAATTACTGGGCAAATCTCCAGCAAGGCTGGAAGAGGAAGTGTATATTCTGTCTTTAAAATGCCAGTGGATGTTTGGGGTTTTTTTCTGATTCAGACCTATTAATGTTGAAATAATTTCAGCAGTGGATGTTTTGCAAATATTTCTGGCTTTGGGAATGAACAGTGTGAATGCTTCTCGCTGTTTGTAGAAAAATTGCCCCAAATCTTAAAAAATGAAAAGGATGGCCTGTGGTTCTAGAATTTCTCCTTTATAAGCTCTAAAAAAAGTTTATGTGAGAGTCTGCTCCTTTCAAACTCCCACCCAAAGTGCAGACATAGAATAGGAGTAGATGAATCTCTCCTAGATAATAACTTCTTTCCTCTATGAGGGTCAGAGGATGCTGAGTCATGCAGACCTCCTGCTCTGCCCTTGCCCAGGTGAATCACACCCAAGCACGTGTTGTAAATCCTATCAAAAGTTAGTTGCAACTAGCATGATTGATGCCTAGACTGTAAATAATACTTGCTTTAATAAGAGGATGTTATCAGAAAATAATTTTTAATAGTACAGTGCACAGAACTCCTATGAAGGATGATAGGTTTCACCAGACAGACAGTGTTCAAGCTTTGCTGGCTACGTCAGTTGTCAGGAGACTGAAATTTGTTGTAAAGGCCTCCACTTTCCTATCTTACTATTCTTAAGCATCTCCTGATTGAAAAGTTTCAAACACTGTTGCTTTATAGTCTGACTTGAAGAAGGGCTGCACAGATGTGGAGGAGAGGAAGCTCCCCCGGAGCAGAATAAGAACAGAGAAGAGCAGGATCCAGGACTTGCACCTGGGATTATTTTCACTGCTTTAGTGGAGCTGGGAACTCCTCGCCCGCTCCGAGATCTCGTAAATCAAGGTTTCTTAAGCTGCTCTACCTGTTGCAGCTACGCCTGGCTGGAGGAAAAGCAGTGGGATGGCAGTGAACATGGTATTGCTGAGTTAGTGCTGGACTTGCAGGAAAGTGTGTGTACTGCGGGGTTAAGGCTCTTGGTTATGGTGCAAAGTAACATCCTAGGTAAAACAGCTTTTTTTTTTTCTTAACACTGCTGACACAATGATGTTGTATTCACCAAATTGTATTTTGCTAATATTTTCTGTATCTGATACGCTGACCCTTCACTCTGAACAAAGGGAGGTGTCAAACATGCTGCATGTCTGCAGGGTGCTTAGCAGATGTTTATGGAGCATTGAAAACTTTGCCCAGCTATCGATATTTTCTTTCCAGATATTATAAAGGAGCAAAATCGAGAGTTGAGAGGTACACAGAGGGCTATAAGCAGAGATAGAGCAGCACTTGAAAAACAGGAAAAACAACTGGTAAGTATGACAGGAACTTCATTTTTCTCTTTAAAACATGCACATGGGATAAAAAACTTGAAAAGTTTTAAAGATACAAATCAACGCATAATAGTTGAATACTAAAAAAAGTTGTCTTCCCCTTTTCACTTCTCAGTTATTAAAATTGTGTTGGAAAAAATTTAGTGTCTAAAAGCAATTCTCAGCCTTTGACATAGGAACATCCTGAAACAGTGTGTTTAGATGAAATAACCACATTGGTTTTCCCCTACAATTCCTGGCATTCTCTATCCTTCAGAAGATTTTTTTCTAAAAGGTTTGTAAATCAGTGGTCTTGTGGTAGAAAAATTAAAAGAAATATAAATGCTATCACATGTTACCATGAGTTTCCAGTGGGAGAGAGTACTTGAAAAACCACAGAGTATCATGAGTACCCCCATAGGGTTGTTATTTTCATTCATATAGAACTTCCCTAAAATTAGCTAATAATTGAACAACTGCTTGCCTAAATTAAGATCTATTCAGAACTTACTGTGTGTGAGCTTTCAAGTACTCAGTGGCTGAATGCTGCACCTGTGTGGCACTATAAGAGGAGAAATGGATGTGCCAGATGGTGGGGTTTGACGCATGAAGAACGCTCAGACTGTGGGAAAAGCTGTGCGAATCCAGCCCGTTCCAGCAGCTATTGAGGTGGTGGTTCATGGAAGCAGGTTGCATGAATACCAAGAGCTGGGAATAATAAACTAAAAGATCAGAGAAATTGTTTCTGAAAGCCTTGGACATGTGAGATATAGTAGGCTGCTCATAAATAAGGCATTTTTCCTGTATGAAATATTCCAAATCTGGAAATAACCTTAATTTCAGTGAATATTCAGGCTGAAATGTTGATTACTTACCACACTAAGGGGTTTCAGAAGTGTTGGATTTCTGAGGAGAAGAAAGGGGCAGTGAAATATGTCTTTGAAAAAGTTAAAATTTGCTGCTGGAATGAGAGGAGCAATGTACAATAAATATTAATTTTCAGTGTCAGATCAGGTGAAGAAGGATCAGAGGCTTATCAGTCAATCTCTCATTATGTGCTTTCTCTAGAAAGACCTTTTTTTCCCCCTTAATTTTAAGGTACTACTCTGAGAAGACCCAGTTGTACAGTTATATTAATTCTATGGATAAAAATACCTTAATATATGCAGACAGTTCTGTTTCAGTTCAGTAACCTGATATGACTACGTGAATTTTGATTTTTTGTTTCCAGGTACATAACTGACTTTAATAAGCTTGCCCCAAACCTCTCAAAAACAAATAATGTACCCCAAATTTACCCAAATTCTTTTTAATTGAGAATCAAATCATCTGTATATAGGGTTTGATTTCTGCAGGTGGATTATCTGCAGTGATTTAGCAATGGTTTGTATTTTGCTTTGAAAATCAGGTTATAAATGCTATGTAGGTCTTTCAACTTACTGAGGAAATCCCTATTTTCAACTGGTTGCTGTTAAAACTATGGGGTACAAGCTAATCCCTCCAACCCTTCTCAGCATTTTAGGTACAAAAAAGAAAAAGGAAATATTATTCTGGTGATGTTACAGGAATTTTTGTGGCTTCTGTGATCTACTTTCAAAGAGCACAGCTTCTATTTCAGGCCTCTTACATTTGAACAGTCTCATGCTGCTTCTTTGCCACTCTGTACCTTCCTGGGTTAAAAATAGTGTGTATAACACACTCGTTAGAAATTATGAATCTGCAGAGGAGACTTTGTGCCAGAGCCATCTCTGTAATAAACCTAACTATGAACTTTTCTGGTAGTCAGGGTAATGCAGTGGGTCAGTTTATACCTGCCTTTGAATGTGACTGTTCTGCATGTCCTGGTGACTAGAATTTATCTTTTCATAGCATCTTATAAGTGCAGTTTTCTGGATTACCAGTGCACATAAAGTGAAGCAACTGCATACCTTTAGCAGGCATATTGTCCTGAAAAATCCAGGATAAAGCTGGTCTTTCAAAGCTGCTTTTACTTAATGGTAAAAATCAAAATGGACAAATGGACAAATGGACATGAACCGAAAACTGAGCCACTGTGGCAAGACCTCCGTAAAAAGGTTGTAAAGGAAAAAGTGGTCACTGAGTTTACATTATCAAGTCACAAATCAGAAGGCACACTTTGAAGAATCCCAGCTGACAAGATTATTTGTGCCAGGCTTTTTCCTGGTACCTCTGGGCTAAACAGATTGTTATTTCTCTTTGAATTGACAGATTGGGGTTTGATTTTGGTTTTCTAAGACAGAAGTGTCTTTCTTATAGCATAAGCACATGTTAAATTATATCACTTTTATTGTTATTTAAGTCCAGCTAAATTATGAGGGTAAACAGGCTATAACTATGGATCATCTAACTTTATCTACTTCTTCCCCAAAAAGGCTGTGAGATTCTCTTGAAGCTGAAAAAGCATTGAAAAGAACTCTCCATTTCTTGCATGAGTGATGTTGTTTGATTGCAAGAAATCAAAGTTGATTAGAGTCGTGGCACTAGTAGTTGACTGAATATCCTAATTTCTCCACTTTTTGGGGCTTTTTTTGAAGTGTGGCTCGCTATCCAGATATGGAATTGAATGTGCACATAGAAGTGGATGTGACATCATGCAGAAATCGAAGTCTTTGGGGGAACTGTGTGCTACCACACTATAATTCAGTTTTATTGAGTTTTTTCCTTGTGGTCAAATCATACCAGCATGACATTGATTCTGCTAAACAGCCTTGTTAAAAAAGCAAGGAACTACTTATATAACTTTAAATGTCTTAAAAGAGACAAGAGAATAGTCAACTTTGAATTTAATTATTAGTGGTAAGGCTTAATTATAGTCTTTGCGGGAATGAAAATTCTGTAGAATTAATCTCACACCTTTTTTCGCAGGAACTGGAAATCAAGAAAATGGCTAAGACTGGTAACAAAGAGGCCTGCAAAGTGCTGGCCAAGCAGCTGGTGCAGCTGCGGAAGCAGAAGAATCGAACCTATGCTGTGAGCTCCAAAGTCACTTCCATGTCCACCCAAACGAAGGTCATGAACTCCCAGATGAAGATGGCAGGAGCTATGTCAGCTACAGCAAAAGTAAGGCAGTACAAGATATTCTTTTGTGTTCAAATGCAGCATATGGTTGCAAAAATTGTGTTATTTTATGCAATTGCAGGGATAAAAGTCACTGCCCCAAGTGGTGGTGAGGATACAGTAGGGAAACATAATTTGGCTTTATATTATTAAATTTTTGTTTAGTCAGTCCAGCCACACAGCACCTACATAGTTTCTGGGGCTAGACATCTGTCAAATGTTTACATGATAAAAATAAACTAATGCCAGTGAATGAACTCCTTAGTACATAAAAACCCCAATCCCTGCTGCTACCGTGCCTTGCCTGTATAAATTGTCACAAGCAGTTTTTACTGGGGAAAAAGTAGGCCGTGACTCGTCTAGAAATCAAGGCAGTGTGTCACAATAGCTTTATGGCCTTTGAAAAAAGTAGGTTAGTGCTTTGGATCTAAAGTTCATAGAAAAATCTAATCTGGAGTTTGCCGTCATTCTCTCTGTGCTCTGTCTGGAAATAGTATTGCGTTAAGTTTTCTCCCAAATCTCATCTCATAAAAGAGTGAAAAATCTCTGTTTTCTGAGTTAGTTGTGAACTTTCCTCTATTCCCTGAACTGATAAAGAGGGATTTGGCTTTTGGCAAGGAGGACTGTTCAGCTCAAGGTGCAGGAAGCAGAATTAGTATGCATCACTGTAGACCAAGCTGGGCTTTGATCCCAGTCCAAGTTAAATCCAGTTAAACACAGCAATGCAACTCAGTGCAGAAAGGAATTACCACAAAGGCTTTGTGGTCAGGTGCCTTTTAGACACAGCATGAGGGTGGATTCCAGCCAGCCAGTGATACGGAGTTGTGGCTCTGCAGCAGATTTACAAAGGGGACTTGTCTGACTGATCAGGTTCAACACCTTACTCAGTATTCCAACAACATTGCTCTTGTGAACAAGTTGGTCTTGCTTTTTAATTATTACATGGGCGACTTGTTTTTATCTATGATAGATCTTGGATTAACTTTTTCAAAACCAAAGTGTCACTGGAGTAGTTATGAAGATTAGGTCAGTAGGAAAAAAAAAATATTTTTAAAAAATTACCCAGCATTCATAAAATTATGCTTTTTGAAACACAGCAGGTACTTGTATGTACAATTTGTGTAACATTATTGGAGAGAAAGGTCTTAAATTCTTTTGATCACTTTTAAAGTGAATATTTTGCCTTATAAACATGGGAAGCTTAAAGAATTGTTTATCTTGTAAAACCATCAGGGAAAAATGTATGGGATCAGTTGCCTTGACAAGCAAGGCAAATTCATGAATGCAAAGCTTTCAAAGTATTTTCAGTATACTTTTTAGCATGTATGGTGCTAATTTTGGGCATGGTAAAGTCCAGTTAAGTTACATGTTTCTTTGAATCATGCATCTGACCCTTGCTTTCTGAAGATATATAAACTCTTTATCAGTGCAGAAACTTCTGATGTCCGTTTATAACTCTTGTAAAAGAATTCTAGAGAACCAACACCCTCCAAATCCGGGACAACTTTTTAAATTCAAATAACGTGACCATGAGCACAGTCTTTGAAATTCAAGTAACATTAGAATCCTAATACATTATCACTTTGAACAAACTCAGACATGTAGGCAGAAGACCTTCTGTGAAGCCAGTAGTGGCTGCAGTAGCTTGATACCATCTCTTTTAATTAACCAAGTCTTTTCTCTTTTCAAAGATGGTTAAATTTTACATTTGAGTTGCTCATGTCTCTGTTTAGATTCTGACATCCCACAGTAACTTGCTTTTTAGGAAAGAGGGAACTATCCCATAGCAGTGCCCACAAAGGCAGTGCTGCACACCTGTAATAAAATAGATTAAGTTTATTTCACTCTCGCAGCAAGATCTCCACCCATCACACAGGTGCACTGTAAGCAATTACTTCCTCAATACTTCAGTATTTTCTTTTCAGAGAAAAGTAATTTTTCCATTAAATTGTAACATAAAGAAACAATTTAGGGCCTATCCTCCAGTGGTGGTACAAATAAATGGTCCTTTCTGAATAAGAACCTGCAGCCATTTACTTCTTTAACACGTGTAGCCTTCAAGTTAGGAAGTGTTCTCCATTGTTTTCATTCAGATCAGTCGGATTTTTCCTAATACAAGGCCAGGGGAGGGTCATGGTGCAAGAAAGACGCCCACATTTAAAAGTCTCTCTATTCGGGCAATAGATAGCAGTATTTCTTACAAGGTGCAGGCTGTACTATTGATCTGTCACTTATCTACAGGTCTCGTGGGATGTAAAGAGACAAGGAAAGTGAAACTGGGACTAAAAGGTTTTCCTTAATGTATGCATTGATATTTACTAATGTCTCATTGTATGATTTAAGAGTTTTTTCCATATTAATAGACAATGCAAGCAGTTAATAAGAAAATGGATCCACAAAAGACACTACAAACTATGCAGAATTTCCAGAAGGAAAACATGAAGATGGAAATGACTGAAGAAATGAGTAAGTTCTGCACTGCAGGGAACAGCTGGCTGCTCTTGGCAGGGGAGAACCAGCCTAGAAACACTGATGTTTGAAGTTTATTTCTATAGTTAATGAGCCTGACAGCAAAACTGTAGAGCAAACAAAACAATGTATGTCTGAGCAGGGAAGTTGAGCCTTGGACTTTTTAGAAGCTCTAGGTATTAAATCTAATATCCATTCCTTCCCCTCTTCCTGCAAAACATTCATCATATTTTTAGAAGGAGCATAATGGAAGGGAAGGGGGTTTGAGACCAGTTCAAGGCCTTGATGGCATAAGTGGTAGGGGGATTTGAAAAATTGCTTTAAGTGGCCACAGTTTAGATACTGATAATCACAGTTTTCTGCACCTGGTGGTATGATATGGTTCTGTCTCCTTTTTCTGAAATTAAGCCACAAATAACTTCTTGGGGAGGCAGCAAGTTTCTTGTTGCTGAGTGCGTGTGTCCGCTGTCAGCTAAGTCCTGGTGTTGCTTACAGTCTCCTCCCCATCCCAATTCCTGCACCTTTGCTGGTAATACTGAGTAGCACGGACTCAAACCAATACTGGTGACCAAGATGGAAACACCTCAGCTGCACACAACAAGTTATCTGAGTATTTAACAGCTTTGCAATGTACTTGGAGGAAGAAGAGGAAGGGGATTTTTATGAAACTATAGATGTTTTGCAGAAATGTTAACATCTAGTGTGGGGGGAGATACAGCAGCTGAACTCTTTCGGTGAAACTAAATATATTTATAAAAGCAGCCATGCCTTACCCTGTTGTTGCCCTGGCTGGGCTCACAGGCTTTGCAAGGCAGAGCTAAGCCTCTCTAACATCTAGGTGCCTTCTGCTGGTATCTTACACTGGGGTATTACTGCTGTGTTCTGGGAGGGTAGAGAGATGGTACTAGGTCACGTTAGTTACCTTTTTGCTTAATGAAGTGTGGATTTTTTTTTTCCTTTCTCCTAAGTTAACGATACTCTGGATGATATTTTTGATGCTTCCGATGAAGAGGAAGAAAGCCAAGATATTGTTAACCAAGTGCTTGATGAGATCGGGATTGAAATCTCGGGCAAGGTATGGCTATTTTTACTCAGTTCATGTGCTTTTTCCCCTACATTCCATTTTAAAAAATAGTTTATTCTAAAAGTCAGCTTGTCATAACCTGCATTATTCTGACTGAAGAAAACTTCTGTCTCCTTTTAGATGGCCAAAGCTCCCTCAGCTGCCAGAGGGCTGCCGTCTGCATCAGCATCAACAGCCACCACCATATCGGATGAGGAGATTGAACGGCAGCTCAAAGCCTTGGGAGTGGATTAACTTATCCAGTTCGGAGTCTGCCTGCTGAGTGTTCAGCTCTAGTCACATGTACAAAGTGCAAATACTCTTTCAATGCAACTGATTTCTAGGAAAACCCTGAAGTCTTAGAAATGACAACTTGAAGATCAATTTGCAGAGAAAAGTACATTTTTTGTCCATTGCATGGAGGCTTTTTGACTCTGGACCAACCACGGGTGTAGTTCTAACGATGAATTCACTTATACCTGATTCAGATCTGTCCTTTGGATTCAAAGTTTTCTTCCATCTCAGTTCCTGGTCTGTCTCTAGAACTGTCTATTCTGTGGCTGGTGGTGCCACTTCCTAGGACAGCACCTATGTAATATTTATCATTATTACAAACCTATTGCTATAGAAACATTCTTAGCCTGTCATCTCTTAGCACAAACGAAACTTCACCTTGGCTCTTAGTTGGAAACTCTTTTTCCATGAGAAATAGCTTTGAAAGTCTAGCAAATTTAGGCAGAAAGAAAAAGCATTTTATGTGTTTCTTTGAAATTCCTGTAGCAACGTTTGAGCTGATGAAATAATAGCTCATTATTCTTCTTACCAGAATGGAAGGATACACTCCTTGTGCAATTAATTTTTTTGGAAGAGGAATTACATTTGTTAGTGAACTTTGTTGCATGAAAGGCACTGATTGAACTCTATTGTACTGTAACATAGCTGGTTTCAACAGAATTGCTGTGCCTTTATGTATATAAATCTCGTACCTTTGTGGTTTTCTTTCAGAATGAGTCTTTGAAAGGTGAGTAAACTTAATAATTAAGATGGTTTCACAAAATGCTTTGGTGAGACCTCTCTGCACACTTGATGGGACTCACTGCTGAAGTGGAGAGATGCACTCATTCAGAAATGCAACTTGTGCACTTGCAAAAAGGACATTTGCCTGAAGCAACATTTGTATATATTTTACAGTATTTCTTAATGGAAGATAACTGTGCATAATTGTATTGTTTGCTAAGATGCAACTGATCACATTGATAAACTAAATCTAAATATTAGTTTTGAGAACAATTTTGGATCATAAATGATAACTACTTGTCTAAACACTAATAAAAGCATTCTGGTTCTGTGAAGGTTTTTCTATGGTCTCTGAACTGCATCAACACAATTCTGGCTTTAAGCAGAATATGCGTTGTGCTAAGGAAATAAGAACTTTTGATACTTGAAATGGACAAAATGAGAATGCAGTTCCCAGTTATTACTTCCTAGATGGTGTGATATTCCTCAGCCCTGACTCTGCTGGAGGTATTTCTCCCTCAGTGCTGGTTTAGTGGTGCTGCTCATTGAACAGAAACAACAATCATCTTGGCTTTAAAAAGAGAAAAGCAAAATACCTCCCAAAAGCAAAACCAGGATAACTGAGGGAGGACAAACTTCATGCAGAGACTTTGCTGCTAGACAAAGCGTAGTAGGAAACCTCGGTGAATCTACTGTTGTTGCACCATCTGCTGTTTAGGATTGAAGTCAGCAGAGAAAGAGAACGCGTAGGAGAGCCTTCCTCAGGTTTTTGGCCTAGAATTGCAGGTGTTCTTTCTCTTTCAAAGAAATAATGGACAAACTGAATCTGTCAGGTAGTGGGTAGGAGTGTGTAAGTTAATATATGGCATATATCCAATACAAGGTGATTTTTTTTTTACAAGTTATTTTGTAAAAATCTAATAAAAGGCTTTTAATTCCACAATGACTTTGTCCTCTGTAGGATTAGTCTTACACGCCTGTCTGTTACTGGGCTTTCTCTGTGAGCTCTGATAAGTATTCCTTTGACTTGAGCTATAAAGCACCACAATATTTATTGTAGTTGCTTGTGGGCTTTTGACTTAGCATTCAGTAAAGACTCGTTCAAGTTTGCATTCCCCTGTGGAACCTTGTCCTCAAGTACTGCTCTGTGGCGTTGAAAGAGAAATCATAATGGGAAGACAGGGATAGAATGTTACTGGTTGACTGTAGTTTGGTTGAACAGCAAGGCTTGTGTCCTTTCTGCATGAGGTGTGCACTTGATCCTTTTAGCAACTGTCAAAACTGGGCATAATTCCAGTATGAGTTCTTTCCTGGGGGTCTTCGAGGAACAGGAATAAAGGCATTGCTTTTTGGTGCCACTAGGACTGCTGGACTAGGGCTGGTGTCAGTAGCAATCCCCTGGTTTGTTACAAGTTACCTTTTTAGTCCTGCAGCTCTAACCTGTGTAAAAATCTTTGGATGGCAGAGTGAGAAGTGCTGTAGGTTTGCAGGGTTCTTATATGTTTGCAGTTATAGTCAGTATGTTGGATCAGTCTATAACAAAATTTTATCCCCTTCTTAGATAAAAAAAACCCAAGGGAACCACTCAGTCCTTAACTTTTTTACCCTTTTTAACAATTTAAATAGCAACTGGATCTGAGTCCATTCAGGAGCAGTGACCTAGTTGTGCACACACCTAAGACTGGCTCTACCCAGAGTCCTCTTCCACAAGTGCCCAGAAGCAATGCCCAGGAGAACAACGAGAACATGATGAATGTAGATGATGCTTCCTCCCCTAATACTCTTCCACTCTCTATTTTTAACATAAAGCACTTCCACACCCATATGCAAGTTCTACACACACCAGCTTTAAGTGGCTTTCTCATCTGGGAACTCGTCCATACAAGGGAACTTCTGGCACCCACTTATTTTAGTGGAGAAGTTCCACAGATTTTTCCCCAAGCATGTTAAGAACCACTTTTTTTTTTTTTTAAGCTTCTTTCCATCTTCCCATATTTACTCCTAGTTCTTATATTAGGCAGAAGGGTGAACAGCCTGCCTCCATCAGCCTTTTAGTATAGTTCATAATTGAGCAGACTCTACAGCATTCAGTGCACACACATTAATCTAGCAGAGAGCCAGTGACTTCAAGTTATTCAGCTTACCTTTGATCTGCAGCTTGGCCTGTGCGTGGTCTGTTGTGTCCCTCACGTGAGGGCACAGCACATCACAGTTCTTCAGGGACACCTGAACCTCAGATTTATACATTGTGGTAATGCCTTGTTTTGCCCTCTAGTGTGACTTTAACACCCTACCTAAAGTTACCACGGGAAAAGAAGAGCAAGAAAAAAACCCCCACAAATATCTCAAAGTAAAATAGTGCAACCCAGCTTGGCAGAATGGCCAACTAAACTCCTGCAGGTTTATAAAGCTACCCCTCAGAAATCCTGCTTTATCTCCAGGTTGGTTTCTTCCCCCCCCAGCCAAGAGTAATTGATGGTAATTAAGTTGTTCCTAGAGAAAAAAAAAGTGAATTGCCACTTTCTGTAAGTAGTGGCTCCAGCTGCAGCAGTTGAAATTGATTTCATCCAGCTTTTCTTTAAATAATTCCGCTCTAATTTGTTTGTATTTCTGTGGCAACAGCTAGGTGTGTTTAAATGGTGGCTGCTTCCCCCAGTTGGCCTGTTGTCATTCCTTTGCAAGACAATTGTGTTATGTGTCACCTTTCATGTCATTTTACTCTGTTGCTGCAATTAGCTTTCATGTGTGAGACTTTTTGAGGGGCAAGAAACCACCACGTTACAATGAGGCTGCTCTGGACTAAAGTGTTACGGCATTGTAAAATGCAATTCAGCATGACACACAGCTAAAAAGAATAAAGCGTTACCAGAACAGAACTACAAACCATTACCTGGAGTGCCAAATGTATAGGAATACTTTATTGGATGGGGATGTTGAGAAGTACAGGCTGATAGCATTTCTAGGAAGCCTTTTATAATTAATAATTTAGGATATAAATAAAATTTATATATATATCAGATAGTAACTTCAACATACATAACATTTGACCACATCACATGAAAGGTACACAAACGCATGCCACCACCTTTGCTGAGTGCTAATCCTCTCATCTGAACTTACTTCCACCCTTTGTAAAGTTCATGATCTGCTGATAACCAGTGGTGGATAAAGTCTACACCTTGGTCTCTGCTGTCGTGGGTGAGTTGTGCTAGTGATGAGAGCAGCCTGAAGAGAGTACACAGCCACAATTTCTCCCGTTTGAGTTATTAAATTGAAGTTCTCTTCTCAATTAAGGGCTTAGAGTCGTGCATTCATCCATAAAAATGTATTTTTTTTTAGACATCCAGGAGCCTGATTTCCATAGCTGAATATGCTTACGGTCACTGTAGTAAGTATCAGAGATAATTTAATGTACACTAGAGAGTGAGCACTTAGCTTGTACATGCTGCTTCTAAGTGGTCTTGAACATTAAACTCCTTTGGCTTTCTGTGGGCCTATTATTCTAAATCATCAGGTTTGTTTTATGGAAAAATAAAATGTATCTGGCCAGTACTACTTGCATGTACTCACTTAATTTCAGTCCTGGGAAAACAGTCAAAATACTTATATGGTAATGGGCTAATTCTCATAACAATGAGCAGGGCTGATGAGATGGCTGGATAATCTATCCCTGGTGAGTACTACACTCATTAATTCAGTTTCCTCAGTGTCTGCCTGATAGGTGGAGCTCTGGCACTGGTATTTTTTTCCCTCAATTATCTCTCTAGGCTAGAGGATGACAAATAAGGGATTATTTTCAATTAGTGGGGTGTAATAGAGTGGGAATGTGCAGTGCAATAAATTATTTTGGATACTTTTTAGCTTAACACGCCATCTCTGGTGTAAGTATGTCCACACATGGTTTTAATCAGAAAAAAGTACAATCCAGAGAGAGCCCAATCTAACAAAACCCCTGATAATTACTTTTCTTCCTCTCAGGCCACAAAGTCTCAAGGTCAGGTAAATTGTATTCCTGTTTTTATAGCTAAGCCTATCCAAACCAAACTTTGAGGCACATAACAAATTAGCAAGAATTACCTTTGATAACAAGCATTAACAAAGCCTCTTCTACCTGACAACCATTCAAAGCAGTCAAATGTTGGGCTGAGACAGAGCACCCGGCAGGAGCAGTGTGACACCTCTGTCCTGGTGAGCTCACACTGCCTTAATTAATGACAGCAAAATCCTTCCCCTGCTACAGCTGCTGACACCGAGCTTTGCAACCTTTCTGCACGTACAACACACGTACGTTTAGTCATTAACTTGTACCACAGAGGCAAGAAAGGCACAGCACAGGGAAGCTGCAGCTTCCTGTGAAATTTGGGAAGCTTTTCCAGTTGAACAGCGTGTGACAGGTTCTTTGCAGAGACCTCCAACTCTTTAAACAGACAGTGTAGGATTTAGTTTCCAACATTTTACATTAAAATGGGGTCTTCCACAAATACAGTGTTTACAATATTTACAAAAAGCAAGACAGAAATCCACATCTGTACATGGAAAATGTTTACCGGCATTCGTGGTGCTCCTTGATAATAGAACTAAAGGCATTCTGGTGTAAACTGGTCTTCACTCTTTTTTCCCTTTGTCTTCTGTTGCAAAACCAAACTCTCACAACTTCTTTCTCAAGATTGAGCCCCTCAGCCATCCTCATGATTTCCTGAGAAGAAGGCTTACTTTGTTCTCCGAAGTGCCTCTCTAGGGCTTCTTTGGCAGCGATACTGGATAAAGGGATAAAATTTCACCTTTAAAAACTTTTCTGCGCATTCAGGCTTTCACCACTAATTCAAGAGAAAGGTCAAGTAACAGCACTGAAGGCAGTGCCTTGGTTTGTTTCATCTTCTTCTATGTAAAGGAAACCCAAAGCACCAAAAGTACTCTGTGGTCCTCTGCTGACACAAGCAGCGTGACATCGTACAGAATTTTGGCATGGGGTGATTTATAGGCAAAAAAAAGCATCAAGTTCAGTGCAATTTCAGTGTTAATTATGAAATATTTGTGCTTCTTCATATTATCTAGGAGATACAGCTACTAACTAGTTACGAGTGGGGTCACAGGGGTTGGAACAAGCCCGACCACCCTGCTGGCCCAGCAAACGCACATCAGTGATGTTACCTGGTTGTATCAAATCGTTTGGATTTACAAAGAGGAAGAGCTCCGTCACTTAGATTTGGGAAACACTGCATGTTCTGCATCTCATTTATCATAGAGACAGCACTAGAGTATTCCTAGAAATCACACAGATTATGGCAAGCTGTTTTAGCCATCATCACATTTTCCAAATGTCTGCCCTAATCTGTTCCTCAGAGTCAGCAGCCACCAAAGTTGAGTGGTTCACTAAACAGAATAATTTAATATTGTTATTTTTTTCTTATTTTCAGATAGCATTTGCTTCCAGTTTCTGCTACATATTCTCAAAAAACACATCTGTGACATGCTCGTGTGCCACCGAGAGACATCTGGAAGTTTCAGCAGTAGCTGTAAATTTCTTTGGACACAAGAGGGCACTTCATGCTTTATTCTGGAAGTGAGGTGCAGGTATTTCTGCTGCAGAAATACACACAGTATCTGCTCGAGTTCTAGTTATTTCATCTGTTTGTCTTTAATTTACAGGCCAATTTTGCAATATTTACTAATATCTAACAAAACTGCCTAGTTCATAGCATGATGTTCTGCCCACACAAAAGTATAGCAACATCATTACTTTTGATGGCCAGCTTCTTAGGCTCCAAGCAAAGTATAAAATAAAATACTTTCCACAAATTCAAATTTAGTAGTTTTTGCTATGGTCTAACTTAATTTAGTTCATGGGACTTTTCTCATACCATTAGTTTGTCTTCAAATATTCATTAAGAATGGCTTGAGAGTAAGGCTACAGAGTTCAGATAAAGCCCATCTCCCTGATTAGTTTCAGGTCTTTAAACTGAGGTGCTGTATGTCTTCAAAGGAATAATTAATATTTTCTTACTACACAGGATTTTGTCCTGAACTTCTCAATTATCCGTGCTCTTGACAACCTCCCCTGTTTGTTACTCCCACTGCAGCAGAGTTAGATGTAAAAATGCTTAATATAAGGACGATTTTATCAACAGGCGTTAAAAACCAAAGCCCACAGTGTTGGAGGATAAGATTCCAGTGGATCCCACCAGCCAGGGGCACAGAGATGCTCTCAGCTCACAGCTCTCGTGGAGGCTATGCTCCATGAAATGGAGAAGGTCTTGGCATTGCCATTCGAGTCCTCACTGGCCTGTAGAGAAGCTGGGAGGAGAAAGTGGCCTCTCAAGAGTAAAGCTTTATCTCTTGTGAGGTGCTGAGATGAGCTGTGAAGCGTTTTCGATCGCAAATTTACTCCTAATTGAGAAGCATCCCTTCAGAGCAATCTTCCATTTCAGAGAAACGCCTTTAAAATTCCCTTCCAGCCCAAACCATTCTATGATCCTGTGACTAAAAAAAACAAGTTTCGAGTTGAGTGTGAGCAGGGGTGGTACACGCTGTGGCTGTGGGACAAGACAGCAGCCTCCATCTCCATGAGGTGGCACTGCACATCAGGGATGATCCCTGTTCCAGGAACACACATCCCACTGCAAGGGGCAGGGCCCCACAGCGCCAGGGCCATCCCCAGACACAAATTCCCTTCCTGGAGAAGAAAACTACAGCTCCTTGGAGGCCTGTGAGTGAATGCAGCTTTACCAAAGGATACAGGAATCTGGGATATCTAAAGGAGAAAGAACTCCACACTCTCATTTTGACTTTTTGGTAATTTTTTTCATAATATGTTTTGCCCGCCTACTTAATTTCCGTATGGAGTTGAGGCTGGAGAGGTGGTAGTTGGCCACCAGAGTTGTGAGAAACAAGAGTAGGATGTTTCCAGAACAACTCTGGTTTTTTCCCTTTAATTCATTAAAGCGTTTCTTTGGAACTTCAAAGAATTCAGTAACAGGGATGCATCGGGACATATGAAAGCTTTCCCTCAAACTTCCCAGACCTCAGTTCTCCGGCAAATTTATATGGGCTTTTATTGTATCAAAATCTATACATTCATTTATTACACCAAAATAATGCAATTTATTTTGGTATAATGTAGAATCTCCCAAAATGAAAATAAGGGTGCTCTGGTACCTTACTATATAGATAGAATAAAATTTTGACAGAATTAGAGTAAAATATATTTTCATATTAAAGTGTATGGTTGAAAAAAGTCTTTAATTGGGAAAAAATAGTATCTTTGGAATAAATTGGGGGTCTGGAGGGTTATGCTGTTATTTTTCAGTAGAATGTTTTCAAATATTGAAACTGTTAGAAGCATGAGAGGTAGATATTCATTAATAGAAAACAGCGCTTCAATTTTGACAGAAGGAAAAGAAGCATCTTGGCCAAAGCGGTTTCTGTAATAACTTGAATATTTATTACCTTATGGTGGTTCTGCGCTTCCTTTTCCGTTCATTCACTCCAACTTTTTCATTGTACAAAGCTGTATTAAAAAAAAAACAAAAAAAAACCAACAAAAACCAACAAAACAAACAACAAAACCTGGCAGTTACATTCCACAGCGACTGGAAAACGAGCACAATCATCTCCAGAAAAATAGTCATGGTCTTTGAAGGAAGGAGAAAGCACAACAGAAAATGCTGGTGAGTAAGAGGAGCATCACACACAGGATCTATCCATTGTTAGTATGTTTGGTCATTGTTTTACCTCCAACTATAAATGGTTATAGGCAGAAGTGGTCAGAAGCAAGAGTCCTTTGTTAGTGAAAAATCTCTGTACGGTGCTAAATGGGCTGTCCTGCAGATCCTACTCTGACTCTCTACAGGACTGGAACTGGCTTGCTGGGATGAGACTGGAAGAAATTTCTTCCAGCAGACCAGCTGATGTTTCTCCTGTTGTGTACAACTCCATACATTCGAGTTTTCCCCTCCTTGCTCATTAAAAAAAAAAAGATAACTGTACTTGAATACAAGCACACCTCAGCATTTAAAGCCAGTAAAACAAAACCTTTAGTCTGTGGATGACACATACTAGCCCTAAAACATTTATATGAGATTCTGCTTGAAGTGCAAATCAATACTTAGAGGATTTTAGTTTTCTACCTCCCACTTGTTCTGCTTCCTCCAGCCACTTGGACAGGATGGATTTCAGTTTGCACGCGTTCTTGAAGCTCAGCTGCAAGTTCTCAAACCGGCAAATCGTCGTCTGGCTGAACTCAGAGCCGTGCACAGCAGCCAGCGCTTCTCCAACGTTGGTTTGTGTATAACCTGTCAAAAACAAAGAGGAAAGAGCAATTTTGAAGATTTCTAGGAGGGTTCCTTTCCTTGAGATGCTCAGCCCTTCACTGCTGGCTCTCGTGGGCAGTGTGTGCTGCAGTGCCTGCAGATATCTCTGTGGCCAGCTGAGCTCACCTCGGAGCCGTGTTCAGTCTCCTGGTGGTTTCTGTGGAGTGTTGCACTGATTTAGTGGAGTTTCACACTTCAAGATTAGGGATTTGAGAAGGATCCAGACACCCCATGTCTTTCTGTAGATGGTGCAAGAGCAATGAGCTCATCCCTAGAGGTACTGCTGGTCTCCTGTTATTCGTTGCAACAACTAAGCTGAAGTCATCTGAGAAATGCTGCAATTTCCACACACACTCTGACTTTGCATCAGCAGCTCCCTGTTCAGTGCTCTGAATGTGGATCTGCCATGGCAGGGGGGCTGGATCCTCATCCTCCTTTTCTGCTTTGGTGCAAGGACAAGGCGGGATCTCTTTAGATGCTGAATGTCCCATGAGGCACCTTTCAACCTCCCTTCTGACTGCACTAACCCTGTGTCTCTCAGTCTCAGACCCACAACTCTGTTTTCTCTTGTAAAGCTCAAACTCAGATTACTTTTCCTGTGCATATTGCATTTCTGTCATTCTACAGGCTCCATGTCATTTGCTTGCACCAAAGGAAGTTTTGTTCCCTCAAAAATTCAGGATGAAGATGCAGTGATTAACTATGTGCGGCCTGGCAAATGCTTTCCCTCGCTGTGGCTGACATCAAATACAGGATATACAGGAAATTTGGGCAGTTTGCAAATATTTTTTAAACCCTAATTTCTTTTATTTCAGTTTAGACTGCAAATGGAACACATTGGCTTTCTAGCTGTTGAGATAGTGCACGCATACCCCAAATAACCTTACAATTTTTTTATATTTGTAAAATAGAAGGATTCCCTATAATTCTGATGCAATGTTATAAGTGAAAACGTCAAGGAAGACAGGGCTCAGCCCACCTTTGTCCTCTGCAGTTATCTCACAGCAACAAAGATATCAGTTGCTGCCCAACTGTGTCTTGGCACAAAAAAATAAACCAGGAAGAGAAGCTTCCTACTGGTGTGAAGGATTTCCCACGGATGTCACTCTGTGTATATTGAAATGACAGCACGCCATCAGACGAAACACTCCGTGGGGAAGAGGGTGGGTATGAGAGGTTAGAGCACGTCCTGTCCTGAACTGCAGATAATTTGGAGCTGCGCAAAATACTGCACGTGACATTGAATGTAATTTATCAAACAGCAATAATTTTCTCTGCATTTAACACAAATAATTTAAAGGCAGGAAAGTTTAAAGTCCCTTTCTGCAAACTAAAAGCTGAAGTTCATTAATTCCATGCAAATCTTCTAGGAATGGAGGAAGTTTTGCAGGACAAGGCAGGATTAGAGTTATGATCAGACAGTGGCAGAGGCCAGACCATAAAAAAATCAGAAATAATTAGGCTTTCACTGGAATCTTTCAGCCTTTTTTTCGTGGACATAAAGCACATACCCAGCTTAATTCTCCGCAGCTTAAACTCGTTGGCAAATTTCTCCAGTTCCCTGATTTCAGGGGAGTCCATGTCCACGGGGTCCTCCACAGACTTGCTTTTCCTGCGGAACTCCTGCTTGAACTCCGTGGCAGCGGGGTCATCCGTGAGGAGGGACTGGGGCACGGGGGTGAAGCCGTGGCCCAGGGCACAGGAGCTGGCACTCAGCGCGTGCTCCGGGAATTTGTAGAGGCAAGGGGTCAGACCACCTGAGCAATGCCAAAGAGAAAGCTCATTGCAGCGATTCTCTACTGCTGCACAGTAAAAACCTCCTTCACTGCCTTGTGATCCATGTCTGTGATATTTATTACATAATACACATGAGAGAATCCAAAAGCTAGAATTTCCTAGGACGTATTTTCTCTTTCTTGTCCCAACACGTGGAAACCTATCAACAGCCCCTTTCACCACGCACAGCCATCCTATTACTTAGCAAACTGTGAAGCACTTAAATAAGAGGCAAATGGCCTAAACTTACAGAAATAAAAATCCACGCTCTAAGTTGGAATTAAGTGGCACAACAAGGTTGATAGATCTGTGTCATTTTGAGTCACTTAAAATTTGCCAGTCTCTATTTTCTGGTACAGAGACTATTTCCACGTAGATGCTGTTTGATAAACAAATGCTCAGATAAAATACTATCTTGGCTTGGCTGCAGCATAAAATTTCCTTGAGGAAAGTACACAGCTAAGAGCTCATAGGAAAAAAAAACCAGAACTCATTCAGAATGATCCTTCTGACTGAAAAAGAAATTGCTCAAGGACAAAACAGCACTATCTTTCACTGCCTTTTGTTCACAAATTTCTGAATCTCTTTGTTGAGTCGGACAAGAGTGAAGGCTAGTATTTCCCTAAATATTGTACATAGAGCTGAAAAGTTTCTGACCTGAAGGAGGCATGGGGGGAATTATTGGAGAAATATTAACACTCCTCTGTGTATCTAGAGCAGCCAGTAAAATCCAGGTTCTTAGGCCATCCTTCCCAATTTTCTAAACTACACAAAGCTTTGTAGAAGAACTCAGAACTTCATTAACCTCCCGCTGCTTCCTCCATTTATTAGGGTTATGTTTTTCTTCACCACCCTGATTACTGCCATCAGTGTTAGAGGTTCTAACCCCATAGGATTGTTTTATACACTTCACACAGGATAGCCACCAAAAAAATAAAATCTCTCAAAGAATAATGAAAAATACTTTAAAAGAGGGGGACTTGCTTTGCAAGGTGCTGACACCATTTACCACGTTAGGGTGGGGCATGCTGCATGTCTGTAAGATGCGAGTCTGGGAGAGACTTGCTGAGAGCATCTCTGGAGTTGCAGGCTTGATGCCTAAAGAAAAAAAAAGTAAGAAAAGAAGATGAAAAGAAGAAAAGAAAGGAGAAGAATAAAAATGTATTTATTTTTGAATTAAAGTAAATGAATTTCTGAGCAATACAATTCGTTTAATACTTATTAACTTTCCCCAGGGGTCTGGACAATGCCAGGAATGTTTGCAAAAGACACAGAAATGCATGATGAGATAGGAGCGTTTGGAAATTTGCACAGCATGAAGGAAGTCTACGCTCTGTCCTTATGCAGATATATTAGTCTATGCTGATTTACTCTAGTATTTCCTTAATTCTTGAATGAAATAAAATTCTGAGTTTGATTTTGGATTATTTCCAAGTCCCAGTTATTTCCTGGGAGTTATGTTAATTTGGTTCATGTCATTATCCACTGACTGCTACTTATACTTGCACAGAATAAAAGTGCCTCACTCTTACTGAGCCTGGGACGTGGAAGAATGAGCAGGATGCAAGCATGCATTCACGAGTGTAAAAATCCATGATCATGTGGCTGATCTGCCTGCTGAATTCAGCCATCCCTTCATTATGCCATCATTTTATTTTAAAGCTTCATCAGCCCAGGTACTGGTGGTACACAGGCGTGTTGGTTGTGTCACTCCTGGTCTCTCAAAAAGTGGTAATCACCAGGGGAAGCGGCCAGAGGTGAGCAAAAAGAGCAGGACTTCCCCAGCCTTGTAGGGAAGACACAGAGTGATTTCACAAGAGACGGAGAGGTTTGGGGAAATTCTGGGCACTCACCCCTAATTCCCAAACCCTTTTTCTAAAGCCTTAATTCAAATCCCAACTTTTTTAAACAGCTGTCTTGGATTGGTCCCTCTAAAGGAAAACTGGCTAAAACCCACACATCAACAGCTCACCTAGCTGAGGGTTGGCCTCTTACCTGCCATCACCCCGTACGTGGAAGGTTGATTCCCATAGTGACAGGAGGGCACAGAGTAGTGAAGGCCTGGCCAAGGGTGTCCCAGCGTCGTCGTGGCAAAGCCAATGCACGAACACGCACAAGTCACGAGCAAGGAGAGAACAGATGGGACCCATAAGAATTCAAGATGCAAGACACAGCCTTTAAGTTTGAGGCACGCAGTGCCTTCTGTGCAGTTGTAGCTTCTTCTGTGAGCATTTAGCACAGGGCCACAACCGTCAGGTTAACAGACACCTGCCAGGGAGAACTGCCACTAGAAATAGTGGGAGATCCTCTGAGGCAGGACTAGGAATTGTCATGCCACGCCTTGATGCATTGTTTTTAGTATAATCTATGGGCATAACCCAGTTTACACAAACTGCTGAGCAGGGGAAGCATTGCACTCTTAAGTGTTGTGTTCCTCTTACTGTGTTCCTCTCCTCACACAACTTCCACGTGCTGATTCATTCAATCTTACACAAAAACTAATTCTGTGTTCTCAGGAAGTTGCCCCCTCACTGTCGTGCAAACCCCGCAGTGAATGAAGACCTGGGTTTCCAAAGACAGCAGTTTGGGACATTTGCTTTGACGCGTCCAAAAGTCACAATTTTTTAGTGCCAAGCCACAAAAAGCATTTCAGACTGCTTTGGCAAGGTGGTAGAGAAACAGGATGGTAGATTCTGATTTCTTCTAAAAAGTCAAGCCTAAATAAACATTTTCCATCACCAGCACGAACAAACACACTGCTTATTTATCTCTGGTGTTTTCACAGGGGTATTTCAGATCTGTGCTCAGTAACAGCCAGTGTCTGAAGAATGAGACCAATTTTTGCTGAATGCAATATAGAGGTATAGCAGTCTCTCATGTATAAGTGGGAAAAAAAATGCATGTACTGTCCCCTCTAATAACTGAAATAAAACAGAATATTAAAAATTAATGTTCATGAACATTCAGATATGTAAAACCACATTTTAAAGAACACATTCCTGTTGTTCAAAACAGTCTACTTAATTAGGGATTAGAATCTTTGGGTTTTACAACAGTAATCATAACAGTAAAGTGTTCTGTTTAGATACACTTATACTGATATAAAATCTACTAAGACAAACATGCTTATACTAATGTAGATGTAGCGAAAATAAAGATAGTGTTAATAACTGCAATGCATGGAGAACAAATCAACTTTTCTGTTAAGATCTAAGTGTTTACTGGTTGCATTTTTCCACTCTTTCATAATCTACATACTATAACTTTTATGCATGAAAGTATAATTTTTAACTTTCTAGTAATGATTTAAAATCAAGTAATGAGGATGATGCTATTTAAATTAAACAAGAGCAATTAAAGAGTTGATACTGCAGAACATCAGCTGAATGACACAGCATAATATTTGAACAGAAGTATTTTCACCTCTCTCGTGATACAGAATTGTTACATCAATTTTTAAAACTTCTGACATTTAAAATAAGTTGTTATTCAAAATTCTTTCACTATTATAATGTGCACAAATTCTCCTCACGTGAGTTCAACAGAGTGGCATCATTTATTACAATTCCTTAATCTATGTATGAAATCTTGACTCATTATAGTTACCACCCTATGTCTCTGCCTTCCCAGAGTAATTTTTTTGCAGGATCATCTTCTAAATGTGATCCTGCAATCAAAATTTTCAGACTGCAGTGGCATTTGTCCTTGGGTAGCAGCTACAGAATACCAAAATCTAAACCTGCAGCAGGGAAGAGATGCTTTGGGCCGGCTGTCATTGTGTCCTTTCCATTACAAGTCAGACGAATCCAGAAAATCCTGCTGTGATATAGATACATAAATTTGACCTCATACAAAATTTAAATTCTCTTATTCCCTGCCACTCTTGCTAGCCCACAGCTGTATTAGGATATTTTGAACCTCTTGCTTAATGTATAAGATGACCCTGTTTTCTGTTACCAATGATCAGTTTTCACTACTTACATGCTTTTTCTTTTCATTAAAATGCTTTATTACCAATGCTTTTCAGGAGAAAGCTGGTTTCTTGTTAAGACTCCAAATAAAATTCTAATGTTAATGCAATTTCAAATAAATCAACTCTATCGACAATTCCTGTATTCCAGAATCCAACTTCTGCATTATTAACACTGCAAGAAAACTCTTTGTGTCTCAGATATTCAGTGATTAAATAGTCCTAATATTTAAATGCATCTAATTGGATTATATATGCAAACATACAAAATTCAAAACTGTTGACAATATTTCTACTACCAATTTTGAACATACCACTTAAACCTTAGTGTAGATTCACTTTGTGACATGCCTTGAAAAGCAATGTTTTTCCTCCTTTAAAACTCCCCCAAGCGATAGTTACACCTAAGCTCTTTTAAATATATTTCCTATTTAAAATAATTTATATAATTTAAGATTATGCTTGCGTAATAAACAACCTTTCAGTTAATTTACATGACACTTGTCATTGAAGACTGTAGTCATACCAACAACGAGAGTGTTTGAACCTGTTCTAAGTTGGTAGCACATTGAGTCTAATCTTGCAACAAACTTAGAGAAAACTACGTATTTAGCTAAAACACAAACATTTGTGATTTTCCTGATTCACTTATATGCAGAGTTTTGTGAAATTGCTTCTACTTTGGCGTAGTCCCAATCACACATAACACTGATACTAAACACTTTAAATACTGAGAACTTGATGAACTCGTATATCACCCAAAAATTACAAATGAGAGCAAGAGTAGTTTCAAAAAGTACCTGTAGACACAACATTGGTGGCATGGTTGGAGACCTGCAGGCACTCTGCAGCGCTGTGATGCATTATCAGAGGCAGAGAGGGAGAAGAATCAGAATTCAAGGGCACAAAGGTGTCTGAGGAAGCAAATGCTTGGCAGCTCATACCCTCCAAGAGGCAAGAGAGCCGCCTGTCCCGTGTTCTGCCAGAGCAGATCCTGCAGGATGAATGGCTCTTCAAACTCTGTTCTAGGATTTTACCTGGATATACACACAGAGGAGGGCTCCGGAGCACAGGGAGGTCGTGTGCAGGTATTTATACCACTAGGAAATCCCTTTATCCATTTTAATGTTCTTTTCCCAGCAATATTGCTACCCTGCTACAGAGCCTCCTTCCTTCCCACACAAACACAATATGTGTCCAATTAATGGAGGGGGGGGAGGGGGAAGAAGAGGGAAACCAGAGACATGATTTGACAGGTATTTTCAATTAGGTCTTTTGTGAAGGACAATGACCAGAAAAAAAAATAAAAGTATCGTCTCCAAAGTCGATGGCAACAGACAAGTAAGTTTAATACTAAGTAAATTTCCACAGCCAACACCTGCCTCCAAAATCTCAATCAGGCAATTGTCTGGAAGGCAGCCTGAGACCTCAAACAGAAGTCTGCAGTAGTCAAGGGCCTATAGCAAAAAAATTTGCATTAACGTAATTCGCAGCAGTTGCACAGTGATCGTTTGTCTCAGCCTATACCAGTATAAATCAGAGACGTGTGATATGAAGCAGCTGTACCCAGGAGGAAGTTTTTGAACAGATAGCTCTACATAAGCATGATGTGCTAAATGTTTATCTAAGAGGAGCTCCTGACAGAGTCCACGGTGTCACTTAAAACTCGTTCAGGGTTCCTCCTATTAATTTATATTGCTGCAGCATCTAAAGTCTTCTCCAGAAGATCCTAAGTAAAACCAGGATCTTTATTCAAAGGAGATAAGTGATTTTTTGGACATGAGGTTGGAATTATTTTGGAGAGTCAAAGAGCATACAGGTTACCCTAAAAATGATGAAAATTTCTGCGCTACATCATAGTCACATATTCTATGTAGATGCCTTGAAGGGGATTTTGGTTTGGTTTTTGTTACCAAAGATGTTTGGTCATATTTTATGTGAAGATGACAATATTTCTTGTGTGTTTGATATTCCAAACTGGCTTAAAATCTGAACTAGAATTTTGACAACACCAACTTCAGATACATGAGATGGGAGCCATCACATTTGTTATTGCACCATTTTTTGTGTGTTATTGCAGAAAAGTAGTATTGAGCCATTCTGCAGAACCCTTTATATTATCTTTAATGTGCTTTGGGAAAGGCTGTGTCTAAGACTGTTGAGAAATTTCAGAATTACTGCATATGGCAAACCGCACATGTGCTTTAGCAGTGGTTATCTGCTACTTACATATGCACTTTCAGATTGCAAAATATACAAAAAGACCAAAATCATTGTTGCAATATTATGGAAGGTACTGTCATCAAATGAACTGCCATCTGCATTACTTTGGGCTCGGCTCAATGTATCCTAATGTCTGTGGATTCATATTCAAAAAATATTTCAGTTATTTTCACTTCCTTTTCTCCCTCAGCAAGGGGCATGATAAATCTACCAGGGGCTCCCCTCCACATACCAGAGCTTTGAAGCCTTACATGCCTGTCTTTGACAATTCTTTTTTCTCAGATCCCAACAGATATCACTGTACATAGTGATTCAGTAAACAGAAAATTTACAGTTTCACTGTAAACTCACGTCTAGATGCAAAGAAGTTGTAGCCTGTCCCCAAGTACAAGATGGAGCTCACTTCCAGATTTCCAATGCTTTTTAAGGTCAGGAGCCTTACCCAGCTTTGCCCAGGTCCTCAGGCTTTCCAGACCTATGGAGTTCATTAGAGGGGGTGGTTGTGGGTTCGTGGGTGTTGCTCACCCACAGAAGCTGGGACTGATTAGGATTGGGAAAGTAAATTCAGTCAGAAAACACGAGGCACGAGCTTTCCTTCGCAGTGCAATATAGAAGTGTTCTGTGACGCCACCCTAAATGAGTTTTTTCATGCCCTGGTCATTCATTGTTGTGTTTTATAGAGCTGAATAAAAAATTCCAATTTTGTGTGTCTGTGCTATATCGCCTACTTCTTGCTAATAACTTCACTAATTTTCAGTTTGGTTATGACCAAGTTTCTTTAGTTGCATTCAAGTTTAAGATAAAGTTGTTTGGCATAATTTTTGAGGATCCCGAATAGCTAGACTGTTACCAATACTGGGTATTGGAAAAATTTCACATTCATCAGAGTTCGTTTCTAACACGAATAGCACCTCTCTTAAAGCTTTGTTCCAGTCCGCTATGGATACTCTGCTAAGGCTGCAGATTGCCTGACCCAAAGCTACCCTAGGGCTCCATATATTGTAATTTCTTGGCCAGTTTTAAGACTCTTCCTCACAGCACACAGTTCAGCTGAAGGTTTCTGGCAGGAATTTCGGGCCACTGACTGAAAGAGACCATTCCTTCTCTACGCTTGCAGGTGCCCTCAAAAGTTCAGTGGGAGTTTTCTGCCCTGAGACCCAGACCCCATTCTCCATTGGGAGAGTGGTATGATGCTGGTAAATGTCACAGTGAAGCCCATCTGCTTCCTGCTGAATCCTCAGATAAACTGGCCTTTTGTGGGGCTATTACTGCTATAGGGAGGATGGGGGAAAATGAAGATTTTAATGACTGAGCCCTTTTTTGCACTGTCCATTACGGGATAATTCTGAGCTTACTTTGATGTCTTTCCTTAAGTCGACTCCAATCCTTACTCCATGTTAACAGACTGATTCTTTTCCCCCTAAATCTCTTCTGATTAAATCTCAAAATAATGAAGAAAGCCACCAAAAACACACTGGTTTTTTTTTTTTTATACAGCATTAAGCTGTGTGTTTTAGTGACGAGAAGATCCTTTCATGTGGTTTTCTCAGCTCAGAAATAGCATCTCATTGTAAGATCTCAGGTCTGGCCATGACACAGGCAGGGAAAGCACCATCATTTTCCTCCACAGGAGCACAGAATTTCTGTTCCCAAGAGATGATTCCGTGCTGATGAACAACATGGATTTCCAGCCTTTGCCAAGAACCACAAAATTACAAAGAAAATCTGGCACAGTGCAAGTCTTGGCAGCATCATTCATTCATTCATTCATTCCTTTTCCCAGGTCTCCAAGCCCTTTTGTAGATAAACTGAAAACTATAAGGCTTGTTCTAACAAAGAGCTTGCAGAGATGGAAGTCTCTACGAGCCTAATCACTATGATAGTCCTGCAGCTGAAATATATCCCACTGAAACAGTCACTCACTTACATATTTACACTCTGGAGAGGTGTGTATATATCTATATATATCCCAATAATGCATCTCAGAGAACTTGTGGTTCTTTGGGAAGCGAGCTTCGCTCTTGCCTTCACTGCACGTGGAAAGTGGGATCTTCAACTCTTTTTTTCCAATACTACTGCAATTTGTATCCTGTCACACCATATACTTCTGTACAAAGTATTCGCCTGTCAATATTCTTCTATCACGTATCAGTATATCTATCAATTTGTTTTTATTCAGAATACTGAAATTCCCGGGTTTTAACTCCATATGTTCATGGTTAGTTTTCACTGTGTTGGGTAAAAGCTATAAAATTGCTCTAAAGATCTGCATATTTCTGCACGTTTACACAATTCTTCCCCTTGTTTTTCCTATCCAGAAAGTCTTTGAACTGGAATGACTATGCTCATGTTATTGAAATCCCCACAAGGCAGAGGGATATCATAGATCCATGGTTTACTTCTCACACTGTAAATGAAAAAGACATCTCTTAAGTGCATTACACTGAGCACAGAAAAAAAAAATCTTCTTTCTTAGGTAAGACACCAATTGACTCAGGAACTGTCAGTGCAAGCCACGGATAGTTTCATTCACAACTGATGGGGAGGGAGGGCAGATCAAACATTTTCAAGGAAGACACTTTCCCAGGGAGCAGCAAAATTCAATTTTCTTTTAAAAACCTGTAGAAAGCTTATCCAGTCTTGCTGCCAAAGTCTGGCTCAATGGAGCCTGAGTAAAAAACATGTGTAATTGCATTAGAGCAAACAAAAGCCTTAAAGCCTGATTTAGACCGAGCGGGACTACTTGATAAAGACCAAAAAGAACATAAGATTACTTGTTTCTCTGAGCCACCTGTCCTTAACTTTAGATCACCTCTGCAGAAAAGAGCCCCCTGAACGTGCAGCACGGACATGATCTGTTATCTGCAGGGAAAGGTGGTGTTCCCACGGCTCTCAAACAACAGCCTGAGCCTGGGCAGCAGCTCCCTATGCATCATAAAATCTGGCTAAAATCTGGAGCATCATAAAATATGGCTAAACTTATCCATAAGAGATACAACCTGAAATAACAGATAAAATTCCACTGCTTTTCTTCATGCTCCCAGTCAGACTGGTGCTCCTCAAAATGATTCACATTGCAAATACACTGGTGGAGACCCTGACACTTCATGGAAGGGATCCAAGCTCATTCCAGCCTTATTTCAGTGAAAAACAGGGTAGAATCATAACTGCAAGCAGTTATGACTGGGACCAGACAGGGGACCTATACTAGGAATGAGTTTAGTCAAGTACGTGGGAAAAAAAACAATCAACTTTTAACATCTTTAATGCATTTACAAAATATTACTGCTGACAATGATTTCATATTTGTTAAAGGCCGGGTTTAAAACTCACTTGTATTGCAACTGACTCATTTTCTGTTTTTTCAGGACCACGTCACAATGCCTTCAGTAGCAAAAGTCTTTTTCTCCCATGTTTTCCTTTGGAAAATCAGAACTTTTCCACAGAGAGAAGGAATTTTATGTACCCAGTTATGAATTTAAATCCACACAATGCTATTTCTAGAAACCTAACTTTTCAGGGTGTGCTTTTATTCCTCTCCAAATGACTTCTTTCCATTTTTCTTATGTCATTTCAGAAAGGGGATCTGTAACCCTAGGAAGTTTTCATCACGCAAACATGTGCTACTGCTGCAGCAGTCAAATCATTGATTCTTTCCGAGTTTTCCCTTTCATGTTACAAGACAAACACTGCTTTCACAAAGTTTGGTAAGTATTCCTGTACATAGAATGCACTGTAAATGCTTGTGCACTTTAACATAACCCAAAATGGAGCAAAATATGCATCCCCTGCTTCTCAGTTCGTACTTTCATTAGCAGAACACTTTTTCCCCAAATTCAGTTAATCAACAAGTCATGTTTATTTAAAAACTAATTAAAAAAAGAAAAGGAAATAAGGGGAATTGACCCATTAATTGACCCATTTCCATGTCTGAAATGCTGCAGAAATGTCCCTTTAGACATATCCTGAAACAACACAAAGATGGAAGGAAGAGAAAAATTGAAGGAGTGTAAGCACAGCAGGGCAAAAAGTACAGGAAAGGAATAGCACTTAAGGGAGAGAGCTTGCCAGGGTAAAACTGCTAAGCCAGATTGCTGAGATCACAAATCTGGCCCTAGAAAATGCCTTGGAACCACTCAGATCGGCCATTTGAATATCTACCACATTAATACTGAAATTCATCAACATTACACATAACCTAAGAACGCATCATCTATTGCTGCAGATATGATGGGAATTTGTCCTTTTACTACTATCATTGGCAAGAAAAGTTTCTGCCAGAAAAGCCAGAATCTAACCAGCTGTACAAGCTAGAACTGCTAGTCCCCTGCCCACAGTGCAAAAATCCACTGAACACAACTTTTTCTTAAAAACTGGGCTTACATAATCGAGCAAGTAAAGGAAAAAATGACCGTGAACGACCCCCCAAATACTTTTCTTGAAAGTATATTTCGCTTCACGTGTCCCCAAAAGCAAAATTTCTTTTTTGTCCCGGAGAGGGCATTGAATACCAGCCTCACCATCTTTTGAGAGGATTTCAGAAGTTTCCTCGTGGAGGTCAAAAATCCTGAAATGTTCAGAGTACACTTAAAGGCTCAAACCATTCTTCCACGGCTGTTTACCACAGCAAGAAGCCTTTGGCATTACAGCCTGTGCCACCTTCGAACAACTTGCACCTTCTGCATTTTCCTGGGGAAAAGAACTGCATGATCTCAGTGTTGGTCCAGCCCTTGGTGGGTCACAGAAAACTTTCTGCTGTAGCAAGACAACCCTCATGAGCATCTCCATGAGCATCTCCATGTATGTGACCCCATCTCCAGCTCTTAACAATTAACTTAATTAGAAGGAATACCCAAGAAAATTTCCTAGCCCAGGCACTTCCTAAAAGCTGCCAGCAGCTCTCCATGATCCACAGGCAGAGGAGGGTGTGTGCCTCACACGGCCAAGCCTCTCCAGGGAAGTGTGAGGGGCACGTGAGACACAACCCAAATAAGGTCCTGTGAGACTGATTAATACTTTTGCCCATTGTTCAACTTTATTGGAAGCTTGGGACAAGGATGTGGTAAAATTCACAGGAAATGTACTGAATAATGAGGATGCTCTTTTTTTTCCCCTCTTCGTCTCCCTCTGGAATAACAATCAGCCTATGATGTGCTCATCTCCTTCCCTTCTGCTCCGTGCCTGCTGCCCCTACTCCCCACTCCTCCCTCATTATGTGTCACACGAAAGAGAAACTGGATGGATATATTCCCTATTATATTTGGATATCTGACCAGCAGAACAGGTGAACACTTTTCAGCTCTAGAGTTGTTCCAAAACTAAAAGCGAAATCTTTAGTTTCAACAATTTTGGCATAAAAATCAAATCAACAAATGTAAATGGAAACTTTCAGCTTTGATAAAAAGTCATTCAGAATTTCAAAAACTCTATCGAAGTGCTCTCCTAATGCTCTGGGCATCTCTCATGAGCTTTCGTAAATTGAATTATATATATATTTATGCTTTTTTAACTGAGGTTAGTTTAGAAAAAAATATCCAAGTTTTTTGATCTGCAGCATTGTGAGCACTGTATGAGGTAAATCATACAAATAAGAATAAACTGCGGGAGGAAAACTTTCCAGACAAACTGCAACTTTAGGCATCCACTCTTTTGGAATTAATCCAGATTTGTGATAATTTATACAATGTAACTTAATAAGATTTACAGTAGTAAAGACACAAGATAAAGATGAAATCTGTGGATTTTTCTAAATTGGGCTGAATCTTCTGAGACCTAGATTTTAATTTTTTTAGACAACTTTAATACTTCAGATCACAACCTGTGCAGATACATTTTTCTCTTTTTTACCAAGATAATTGTAATGTTCATACTTCAGCCTGGAAATTTACTTATATTCCTCTGGTTTCAGTCTAATGAAAATGACAGCAAAAATCAAGTGGTAAAAAACCCAAACACAAAACAACCCCAAAAAGACTGAAATTCATTCAAAACATTGGAGGCAGACTTTGATATCTTCACTGAGCAGTGAATTAAGCAGCAAACATTCTCACAATACTTCAGAAACATTACTCAGTAAAAGTACAAGATGTGCGCTAAGTGAGACTTTCTAATTTGCTAAAATGATTAGTGATGAGAACTCAATTATTTCTGTATTCATGGAGCTAAGTGATAGAATAATGCCATTTTCTCTCATTATCAGTGTAAAATAAAGGTCATCAGCTGGTTACAAAGATCAAAACCTATAGGACACCATTATATGAGTTCCCAGAAAATCCTGGTCATCTATATTCATCCCTGAACTTTGCCTGCACACACTGCATGGATGAATATTACTGCCTTAGACAGACAAACAGCAGCAGCTCAACACGGTCAGCAGTTTTGTGTTTCATTACCAAACAAAACATCTCGCCAGCAAAGTGATTTCATTAGCATATTCAAACCACTGGCTGGCTCAGTCTGAAGGTCATTTAAAATTCCTTGAAATATGAGATAAAATTTTAATTCTTAAATCTCACATAACATTTAAAATGCATTATTCTTTAGGAAAGTATCTCATAACTCTTGCTGAAAATTTAATCCTCACAACTCGATTAATCATCACCAAGCAGTGTTAAAACTGAAAAGTGCACCTTCTTAGGAGAATAGTCATAATGGTAGAGCATGATTTTTGCCCTTCAGTGTCTCCTGTCATCTAAAGATCTCATTGTTGTCCCCAAAAGTATTGCTTGAACATTCTGGGTGAGGAAACCATGTAAGTAGCTTATCCAAGAGAGTATGAAATCAGAGGCCAGCCTAGGGATAGCAGCCAGACCTATCCACGACATTTTGATCAGAGCTTCACTGATAAAATGTACAGCTTTTAAATATATTCCTGTGCCATGGGGAGAAGCGTGAAATCTCTCACTAGGTTGAGATAAGAACTCAAAAATTCCACTTGCACTTTCTGGGGTGTGTTCACAGGCAAAGGAACATGTGAGTCCAGTCTTCAGGACTCAGAAGCCACTGTCCAAGATCTGAGCTGATTCAGTCTCAATGCAAGTTGACAGCTGAGAGATCATTCTCTCCTTTCAAATATAAATGAGAATTGGGGGTTAGGGAGAAGGGGCTTTCTGACTCTTTTAAAGGTGAGAAGTAAAATTATATCATTTGTATATGCACCCCTCTTAAAATATTGTTCAGGTAAAAGATGGAAAGTGGGAACTTCCCAGAGCAAAACACAACTCAAACAATAGTGATGGAGCAATTGTTATTTACAATTTGCATGGGTGTAGAAGAATTATTTACTCTTTGAAAAAATTCAGATATTTTCGTTTCTCCCCAAGGCAAATATTTTAATGCTTCTCTTTGGAACTGTGTCTACAGCCCTTTCACGACATCACTGCTCTGCTGAATCCCTTTGAAGAGCCCAACCACACAGACACCACAGTAAGAGGCAGGAACAACAGGGCTTTGAAATTTCCTTTTAAATCCCAGCGCTGCGCTTGAGTCTGACAGCATATACATTTAACATATGGCTGAAAGCTTCTCTCCATCAGCAAGTGTTCTGACCTGAAGGAGCAGATATTTAAATAAAACACCACACCGTTTTCCAGGTGTTAAAACAAAAAAAGCTCAACTGAAATATGTACATGGAAGGCGGAAAGCAGAAGACGGGGAGCCCTTCTGTTCTTCGCATAGACTCAATCCAGGGAAATTAAATCCTAAGTTTAACTCAGCAGCATTTAGACCTTTGAAATCCCTCTTTCTTCTCATACAGGGAAAGCAGCAGTAGCAGTGGGTAAGGAGCCTGATTCTCAGCATGGCTCAGTCATGAGTGACTCCTGCTTTGTACCACACTTGAAGCTGCCCTGCCATGGCGGTGGTGCAGGAGAAAGGCCACCACACCAGGAAGAGGCACAGTGGGCCCATTTCCATCTACCCCAGGGCAACCAGGACGCATCAGCATGAGACATGGCCACCAAGGAACTCTGACATTTCATATGTGAGGTGCTACAGCCACATAACTTCCTGGGAATTCCCTTTTGGAGGAGGATTTTTTTCCCTTCCAGAGCAGTCAAACACTCCCCAACTTGTTCCTCAGTGCCTGAAGTAGCCTCTCAAGGAATGGATGCTTCCAGGCAATGCCCTTTTCCTTCACCGTCCAGATGATGACCATCTCAGGACTGCACAGCATCTCAGGAGCTGGGCTTTTAATGAGGTCTCTGTTAGGACATTCTTGCAAGAGATGCTTTAATTCGGGGGACTCCCAGAGTACAGAGCACAACACACAAAACCCAGGGACTTTGAATATGATTTTTCTCTGTGCACTCCTTTCTATGAGGGCAAGGATTTCACTGGAGTGAAATTCCACCGCCTGCCTTTGCAGCCTCCTCTGGCAGGAGAAGGAAAGAGAGCACAAATGACCAACATTCTCTGTGCCTTTTACCAGGATATGGCAGTAGATGAGGGGAAATAAAGGAGTAATTGCAAGGAAAACATAAGCCAGCCCTTGCTGTGACTTAAGACCTAACACAAATAACATTCTTCGCGTGTCACTGTCAAACTCTTGCATTTCTTTTACAAGAATAATAATTATCCATGTGTGATGCTGAACAACAAGTCAGCAACAGAGAGGAATCTGTGCAGACTACATGCTCCAAAAGGATTATACACAGGAAAATACTGACTTTTCCTAACCACGTACTTGGACCTAGGCTGTGCTGATACAGGAATGAAAGGAACTGCTTATCCACATAACGCTGTGAAGAATTCCAAGAGAATTCCCCTCCCTGTTCACCCTCAGATCAGTATGAGTGAGTATTTTCAGAAGCAAAGGGGAAGCAAGCACAGGGACATGATTTCTAAACAGCATCTCTGACTTTGTTATGTTCTCAAGGTCTATGCTGATGACGGTGCCATGATCCCACCACTGCACTATGAAATGTATTTACAGGTGTGGACTTCAAAAGACCAAGTCAAGAATAGCAACTTACGAATTAAAAAGAAAAAAAAAAAAAAAAAGAAAGCAAAATGGCCCCTTTTAACAAACATTTCTGTTACATGATCCATCATAAATCACCAGAAAAACCTGAAGGCACGCACGTATACGAAATGTGTTACCCTGCAAAGTGTAATTCAGCTGAGTGCATCTTCCCAAAACTCCTCAGATGAACAAACAGACCCAGAAAATTTTCCCTTTTCTGTTTTTACCTTATTAATTCTCTTTGTTGTTTTGTCCTCCTTTCAGATATTGTTTTCCCCCCCATTTGGAACTGGCTATAATTCCCTTTTCCAAGCTCCCTCCAACTACTCATTTGACTCAACAACACAGTGCAAAGTCACTTGCATTGGAGGACACCACATTTTTCTTGTTGTCCAGTAAAAATTACGGGTTGAACAAAAATATACAAGGTATTAAATGAAAGTTTGGCATGTCTGAAAGAAAGGCAGTAATAGCACAATTTTTTCAGAGATTAGGCATAGTCTAACTTGTTTATATTTAACTAGAAATGAATTTGGGTGGTGTATTACTGTATCTTCAAGGAAAACAAGAAAGTAATGAAAAACTCAGTACATCTCCTGTCACAAAACTGTAGTGAAGGAAAAAACCACCACCATTTTCTCTGCCACTTAACATTCGTTACTAGCAGATCAAAGTAATACCCCCCCATATTCCAATTACTTTTATTTGACGCCAGTTTTATAAAATATAAGTGGAATTTTTCCAGAACTTCCCTTGGGATTTTCTCAGACTGACTAAATATCTACTTTCCCCGCAGGAGAGAGGTTTCCTTAGACTGAATAGACACCAACTTTCCAATTCCTGTCCGGCTGGAGCTGGTTAAAATATCTAGCGAACTACTCGACTGCTCCTTTGCAGAGCTCACGCAGGTGTTTGCCTCCCTCTTTGCACCCCAAACACAGAGCAAAAGGAACATGAAATCAGATCTCCCTTCTCTATTTCAGCACACTGAGAGCATGGTGATTTTTAAAATGCCTGGGGGGAAAAAAACACCAAAACATATATTTTTTTAACATCTCCACGCTGATATGATTCACAGCTATTGGTATTTATTCTGTTTTACAATTTTAATGCAGATCATCAGCTGAGCAACCTGAATGATGAATTGAGTCCTTACGATTAAATTCCACTTCTGCCCTGTCATGACTGTTCTACGCCAGCCTGAAACAAATTGTCTTTGAGTCCCCAAAAGATTTAACACAGATTAACAGATTAATGTTAATTCTCTTTAACAGAGAAAGATAACTAAGAAATAAGGAATTTGGGAAAAAACATACATTTCTAGCAATGCCTATAGTAACTTCTCATCTCCACGTAGGAAACACTGTACCTGAACAGAAGATATCCACGAAGCCATCGCTTAATCTCTTTCTTAATCCAACAGTCAGCCTCATCTTCGTGTTTGCAAAACATAACCACTCGTTCTTTTCTCCCTTAAACTGTTGAAAACATGTCCATATCACCTACAGAATATTCTTCTAAATGAATAGCAAGATGTATTCCCAATAGCAAGCCATTTTTCAAGAGGCAACAAACTTTATATAGAGAATAAATAAATTTATAAAATGAATACTTCATATCTAAAGAGAAAACTAATTGATATTACTAAGTGCCTCCACCTGTCAGAGGATTTTATTAATAGCTTCGCTGTAAATAATCATTCTTATGTAAAGATTGCTTATTTAATTTTCACTGTTGGCTCAATGGTTAAAAATTATATAAACCACCGAAGTACCACACTGGACTGTGTTTGTTTCAAAAATATCCCCTTTGTAGTGAAAGATACCAGAGTGATATTAGAAAGGAATATTAGAAAGGAGTTATATGCTAATGCAAAACTATTTATCATAGAAAAGGAAGGCAAGACACCGTTTTAGTGTGAGTTTGGATTTAAACACGTCAAAAATCCAGAGAGAATTTCCATGTTCTTACATTAAATTGCGTGCTAAAAATAAGGCTACTAATCTAAAAGAAGTCGTGGCAGCATGCTTTGCTCTCACTGACAGCTCTCAGAAGATGACTTCTGCAAGTTCGGTATTTTTCTATGGTTGAAAATCATCTTTCAAACATAGGAAGTCCGCGGGAAAAAGGGCAAAAGCTTGCAACACGTATTTTTTTATATGCAAATGCACACCGATAATATTCAGCTTTGCTTTGGACAGAAGGATAGAGCTGATTGTGTGCTTTTATTACACTTACAACTGAAATGCAGAAGCTGTTTGATATCTGTACAGCCTACTTCAAAGCAGAGATAGCTTTTAGTTCCATGAGCAGATACTCTGAACTAATAGTTTCATATTTTTCATGAATTGTAGCAATTTTGAGTAAAGCTGAAGAAACAAAAATATTACTTAAAAAATTGCATAGTGGAAGCCATAAAATAAAAATCCTTGGACACATTTTGGCCATATCAGCAAGCACAGAATGTGAGAAGCATACCCTGATACCAGGGTGTGTTGGGTCAGGATAACTGGTACAGATTATAAATACCCATTTGTCTTGCAAGGTTTTTTACTGTTCTTCTACCAATGCAAATTAAATCTGGATAATATCAATATTTGAAATAATAGTTTTTCACTACTGTGAAGAGGAAAATACTGTTCAAACCTTCCAGTTTGAAAGTTTGCCACCCTTTTGTGTTTTCTGGTAGTGAGAGCTGTTGCTTTAAATATGATACCTCAAAACATGCTTCAAAAATGAGCAAGAGTTGAGGTTCAGTGTGATATCTAAGTGTAATTTTTGATTAAAGTTCACTGAGGAATAAAATTTATTTCTGCAACTTACAGAACTCTCTTAGCAATTGCTTCAACACAATGATCACAAAATTTAACTTACTTAGTACCCATTTACTTTTAGATTTCTAACGTATACCACACATTCATTTAAACTCCCTCTTAGCTCGTCATAAACAGTCTTCCCCACCTTAAATTTTTGAAGACTTTTTTTCTCTTTTATGAACTAGTTACAAACATGATGATGATTAACACCACCATGGGGGTCAATGGAAAAAAAAGATGCTCAGATACTGCAGGGTGAAGACCATCTCTAGGAAAAGCATGGATCTATGAACACATGTGACAGGCAAACTTTCCTATCAAATAAGTAGGAAAAAAACTGGGATTTGGCCTTAAATGAAATAAACGGAAAGGTTAATAAAAATAGTTGCTTGGATTCTTTTCCTTACTAATCAAAAAATAAAGGAGCTACAAATCTATTTCAAAATTCATCTTTCATAAAAAGAAGTAGCTGGCAGCATTCAGTATGTGTTGAATGCCAGACTTTACAACACACTGCATCTGTCTAAAGAAAAAATTAACATAAAAATGAATCAGATGTTACAAAGACAGCAATTACGAAAAGTTGTGTGCTTGCACACACACTCACACAAACCTCTGCATTGTACTCTTTCCACAGCATTGGCTTGGATTTTTGGCACATCAGAAATTAAAAGTAATGCTTGTGTCTGCTGGCATTTTGCATCTCTATTCAAACTAAAGCAGAGTGGATAAATTAATGCTCTCATAGTCAATCCAATGTCCATCTCTATGTAGGTTTCACCCAGTTTTTCCATAGAGCGCCGAAAACATCATCCCATGGAGATTTTAGGTGTTCATTTGCAGAATTATTCTTTTCATTTTAGAACAACAGGATAAAATAATTCAGCAAGGTTCTAGTGATCAAATTCAGTCAGATACCATAAAACTTAATTATAGATCTGTTTCATTATCTTCTCATTTAATTGTATGTCAGATTCAGGCAGAAGCAACAAATTCTTTGTGCTGTACCAGCACTCAATGACCCCACAATTTGAGGAATGGGTACCCAAGAATTGGTAGAAGCTTCTCTTCAGAACTGAGGTCAGGATTCACGAAATAATGAGTGTAGTCAGAAAAGGAGACTGAGATCACGCAGCTGCTTTAGCAAGTGTCCCACACCTCTTCTTTCCCAACATCACACACAAGCTGCTCTGTCTGAATACCTCTCCTTCATGATATGCAGGTCAATTTCTTAGAAAGTAGAGTTTTAAGCCTTCAGTGGTAATTATTTAGGTTGTTCACAGAGGTGCCTCATCTGCATTCAGAGAAGGAAAGAAAGATTTGCCTTCCCTTCCACCCTTCGAGTACAGGTGAGAGTGTACAACATCCTCCTTAAAAAAAAAAAAAAGTCCTATCTTCAGGGTAACTTTTCTGATGTATTAATACATCAGCTTGTGTTGTTTACCACAGATCTAATAGTCACAGGCAAATCAAAGCATTTATCTGCTCTAGCCTAGGCACACACTTGATCTGCAAAGTCAAAACTCAAGACGCGGGTACCTCAAAATTAAGGATGCCTTCACCTAATCACTTCAAAATAAACATTTTCTGGAGAAGGCACAAACATGCATGCATGTTTCCAAGGGTACATTAAGAGACACCTCTCCTTACTCCAAATTTTGAGCACAGAGAAAAACAGATACAATTGAAAAGATGCTTTTTTGTCTTGGTGGCTTTTTTTTAAAGATGATCAAAGCAATTTTCCCTTGCTCTTCTCTCATAAAAGTGGAATTGGTCAAAGTGTCCATAAAATTCATCTGAGACTCCCACTAAGCATGAAAAATTTGATCCTGAGTTGTCAAAGCCAGGCAACTATAGCACAGCAAACATAACAGACAAAGGCCAGGGCAGTCTTAACAACAGGTTATAGCTCAACATATTTTTTGAATGAATAGACTTTCAAAAGTCTTGACAAAAAAAAATAGACATTCAAATGCCTTTAAGGAAACAGCTAAAAGCCAAGGAATCACCTGCCCCTTCTCCAGTGCCCACACCTTAACAGGGAAGGTGGGAAGAGAAGTGGAAAAAAATTCTTTCATGAACTGGAGGAAGAGAGGAAAAAAATCCAAACCAAACTAAAAAAAAATCCACAAAAACAAAACAAACAAACAAACAAAAGCGAGGCAGAGGGGATCTTCTGCGCTCCCTGTCCTTATACCCATGCAGAAAGGAGGGAAAGTAGGTCCCCTTGCAGAACTGTCCCATGAGCCCATATCCACGATCCAACTGAATCCACCTGAAAATTAATTCTGAGCTGTTTACGATCAAAAGAGAGGCATGGAAAATGGGATGGAGCAGGACCAGAGAGTGCAGACTTCATGGTCTTCAGTAAAACCACTCTGCTGTGTCGAGTCCCCTTCGTGCACCTGCCCTGCAGGTCTTCACACCTCGCTTTTGGAATGTCTCAGACCTCGCCTATACCCAGCTCCCCTTCCCAAGTTATCAAATCGCTGCTCAAGCAGCAGATGGCACACACTCCACAGGTTTTTACATCAGTAACTGCCAGGAGACAGCTGGTAATTACTGTGCTGTGCCAAAGCCCATGTTATGCAGAAGACAATGAGATTAGTTCCCGAGGCAGGCTGGCAGTGGCCAGCACAGAGCTGTCGCACACCCCACACCTTTTGGAGCAGAGACCATTTCCTCACCCTCTGGAGCTATTTACCTCTGAATTTGAACAGAGATATGAGCTTTAAATGCCAAGAGGTGTGGAAGATCTTCAAGGCAGCAGAGGTGCTGCGGGCAGAGGGAGCCCCTGGAGCAGGGACACGTGCAAGGACAGCGGCTGCAGCAGCACCATCAATGTGACAACTTGCAAATCACCACAGTTTGTGTGTTCGGGTTTGAGACAGAAACAACACAGGCTGTTAGGTGGTCACACTTAATTCCAGGAGGAAATCCAGAGCACCTACCTCTGCCTGCCACCTTAGTCACGCTCTGGAGAATGTCACATTGAAAAATCAAAAAACGCACAAGAAAGGCATCCTCCTCAGACAAAATAAAGGCTGTGTGCTATATGATTTCTTTGCATGCTGACTCCAACTCTGGGCACAAAAAAACATGCTCTTTTCATCCTGACCAGCTTTTGAAATGCATTTCTGGATGAGCTCTCCAAAGCTGCTATAGGCAAATTGAAAACCAGGAGTTTTAATGGGATTGCTAAATTCAGGTCTTTCAGGTCCCTTTGAAAAACCCATCGTTAAAGTGGCTAAAAAACCTGCAATAAACTAGAACTGAGCCTTAGCACCTTATAAAATTTAAGTGCTGCTCCTTGAATATTTGGTGATTTGCATAATCTGCAAATAAACTAGCAACAAACCCACACAAATTACATTTGAGAAAAATAATAACTATAGCCACACTCAAAACAAATTTCCAAGACCGAAAAAAAAAAAAAAAAAAAAAAAA